>JAAIIK010000400.1:379122-397189 GCA_014706435.1 Silurus glanis
CATAATCTCATAAAATGGCTTTTAGGGAAAATAGATAGAGCCGAGATCGGTTCCTGGTACAGGACCAGAGAAATATTTTTATCAATCAATATAGTGCATAATAATGAATTTTTATCATAATTTGACCTACAATTAATGACTTTCCACAAAAGTGGGGGTTCTACCAGCAAAGAGTTGATTATAGCTGCTAAAGTTAAGGACATTCACCACACACATATGATGAGACTGATCAGGTGTTTACATGTCCATGTGGCCATACGTATAGTGGTCATTTTCTCAGTAAATACTCTCTGTGTATGAAATTATTTTCTAAGTCTCACGAGGGCGTGTTATTTTTTTTTTTTTTTACCTTTGCTTCAGTTATATTTTCTGAAAGCAGCACGATGTTCTTCTCTGTATCCTCCATGGACTTTGTGATCTCCATGTTCTTCTTCTTCAGTCTCTCCTGTCAATCAACAGAACACTGTAAGAGTTCAGCTACCTCATCCTGAAACACTTCTTTCCCCATTTGTTTTGTCTTTATATATAAACTCAAATTGTGCTAAAATCCCTCTTTACAGAGTTTTTCCACTGATGTTATCTTAAGTCTGTAACCTAGGGAACCAGTGCTGATTTATTCATTGATAGAGACTCAAAGCGCTTTTGTGTCTCTATGGATGAGGGCGTCTGCTAAATCACGTAAATGTAACTGTAGGTGATGTATGCAACAATGACAGTAAGATGTAGCACAATTATACATTAGGATAAACTGATATTTAAAACTTAGTTGCTATGGATTATTAAAAAGAGAATCAACATTAGTGGGAAGGGGGGCATTTTATTATGGCTCAACCATCAGTTATCTTTGTTTTTTTTTTTTTCTTTCAAAAAATGTTTGGCTTCCAAAGATCGTTAGGAAAGGCAAAAAAGATTTGAGGAAAAAGATTACTGGTACAAACAAAAGCTAATAAAAGTGTTCTTACTTCACAATTACTCCTTTCCTCTTCCACTAACACCTTGTCATGGTCTTTGCACTCTTTCACAGAGCACACACAGCACACACCCATAAAATCGTTCCTGCAGTAGAAGATGAGAGGTTTTTGATGCCGGGGACAGAGCTCCTCAGAGCCAGCTTCGACCCGGTCTATTCTGCATGCCGCACCTGCAGCTCTCTCAGCTGTACTATTGGTGGCCACTTCGCTCAAAACGTACAGCGACACGTTCCGATTCAGAGCGGGTCTGGGGGAGAACGTCTTTTTGCAAACTGGGCAGTTAAATGATGCATCCTGAGGTCCACCTTGTTCCAGTCGATCCCAGTGTTTAGAGATGCAGCCCTTGCAGAATGTGTGGCCGCAAGGGATGGTCACTGGGTATTTAAAACGATCCAAGCAGATGGTGCAGGTCAGACTGTGCTCCTCCATGACCAGATCTGTCAGGCTGTCAATCAAATGAAAAACATGAGTTTGCAGACTAGACAAATGTCATACGTGATGTCCCCTACTGACATGTTAGGTATTGAAACAAGTCATAAACAGGCACTATAAAAATGCGCAGAAGCTGTGAAGCAAGTACACCCAGTGTTGAGCCTCCTACACAGCTGTTTATGTTTCAGTTAATGACTGTTTCAACCTACATATGAAATTGAGGATCATTAGCGCCTGCTTGGTAGAACTGGTTAATCATATGCCTGACTCTTATTCTACAAAATTGCATCCGACTTTGCGCAAATGTACAAAGTGTGCAAAAGTAAGAATGGAACCCCAAAAAGTGGTCACACAAAATATTGATTTGGTTTGGATTTCCCTTCTGTTCATTTATTTATTTTTTTACTTCAGAAAGTAAATTTTTGTACCCTAAACTTTTGCAGAGAAGTGTGTTTATATATATATATATATATATATATATATATATAATATTATATACACTGAACAAAATTATAAACAAAACAGTTATGTTTTTGCCCCCATTTTTCATGAGCTGAACTCAAAGATCTAAGACTATTTCTCTCAAATATTGTTCACAAATCTGTGGTTGTGAGCACTTCTCCTTTACCGAGATAATCCATCCACCTCACAGATGTGGCATATCAAGATGCTGATTAGACAGCATGATTATTGCACAGGTGTGCTTTAGGCTGACCACAATAAAAGGCCACTCTAAACCACACCAGCCCAGGACCTCCACATCCAGCATCCTCACCTCCAAGACTGTCTGAAACCAGCCACCCGGACAGCTGCTGCACCAATTGGGTTGCATAACCAAAGAATTTTTGCTCAGAAAGCGTCTCAGGGAAGCTCATCTGCATGCTCATCGGCGTATACAACAGCGTGTTCCAGCTCCTGCCAATATTCAGCAACTTTGCACAGCCATTGAAGAAGAGTGGAACAACATTCCACAGGCCACAATCAAAAACCTGATCAACTCTATGCGAAGGAGATGTGTTGCACTGCGTGAGGCAAATGGTGGTCACACCAGATACTGACTAGTTTTTAGACCTCACATTACAGAAAAACTGCACATTTTAGAGTGGTCTTTAGAGCACATGTACAAACCATCTTAATCACGCCTCCCTCACTTCGTCAGGTACCTGAACTCCTCCACCTTCTCCAACTCTTCTCCCGGCAACCGCACCACTCCACTGCCCTCCCTTTTATTCACACACATGTACTCTGTCTTACTACTACTGACTTTCGTTCCCCTTCTCTCCAGCACGTACCTCCAGCTCTCCAGGCTCTTCTCCACCTGCTCCCTGCAAAGACAAAATCAGCTCAGGTGCCTCCCAATTCTGTTGATCATTGCTGGGATGTTTCTAAACATCTAAGAAACATAGTTTCTAAATGTTGTTGAAAAGTTTCTTGATTGGACATGATTTGGAAAGGCACACAACTCTCCTCAGATAGGGAGCTCAAACACAGGATTGTTGCAAGGCACAGATCTGGGGAAGTCTACAAAAAAGTTCTGCTGCACTGAAGATTGGCAAGAGCACAGTGGCCTCCATTATTCTCAAATGGAAGAAGTGTGGCACAACCAGAACTCTTCCAAGAGTTGGTCACCTGGCCAAACTGAGCAATCAGGGGAGAAGGGCCTTAATAAGAGAGGTGACTAAGAACCCGATGGTCACTCTGACTGAGCTCCAGAGATCCTATGTGGAGATGGAACAAGTTCCAGCAGGACAACCATTACTGCAGCCCTCTACAACCCGTCTGGGCTTTATGGCAGAGTGGCTAGATGAAAGCATCTCCTTATTGAAAAACCCATGGAAGCCAACTTGTAGCTTGCCTAAAGGCACTTGAAGGACTCTTAGAATGTGTGGACCAAGATTCTCTGGTCTGATGAAACCAAGATTGAACTGTTTGACTTCCATTCTAAACGTTATTTCTGGAGGAAATCAGGCACCACTTATCACCTGCCCAAAACCATTTCATCAATGAAGAATGATGGTGGCAGGTGATAAGTGGAGGATTCATGGTGCTGTGGAGGCGTTTTTTTCTGCAGCAGAAAAGCTGAATGAAGCAAAGTACAGATATATCCTCAAAATAATCTGTTCCTCAGTGCTCAGGACCTCTGGGCTGAAACTTCACATTCATACATGAAAACAACACTAAACACACAGCCAAGACAACGCAGTGGTTTAGGGACAACTCTGTGCATGTCCTAGAATGGCCCAGCCAGAGCCCTGATTTGAACCCTATTGAACATCTCAGGAGAGACCTGAAAGTGGCGGTCCACCGACGTTCCCATCCAACCCGACAGTATTAATTGTAACTAATGGTGTCACTGTACTTATCATTCATTTACTAATCAGAAGCCCGGACATCTAACTAGCACATAAACACACAACGTACTGACAGCGAGCAAGCTAGCAGCAAGCTAATCACTAGTATGCTCATTGTCACCCCGCCCATTATTACTAATGAAAATGTTGCGCAAAAAGAAACGACTTCGCAAAGATAATAATATTGTCTACAAGCTTTTAAAAAAAAAACCTAAACGTTTCGTACTTACTATAGTATGCTAACAGCGAAGTGATGCTAATTAGCCAGTCTGAAGGTTCGCCAGGATGCAAACGCTCGTAGCTGGACAGTCGGTGACGTAGTACACAGAAACCATCTAGTTGTGTGTGTCTCGTCACTCCTCATGAGCGTATTCCAAGATGGCGCTACAGAGGACGGCGGCGCGGTTGATGCGCATCGGGACAGATTTAGGGTCCAGGAATAGCGCAAAACATTTTCAAACAGCATGTGAGTCATGTTTTGTGGCTTGATTTCCTAGTCAGGATTCTGTTGTGTTTTTTTAATTTTGTGTATTATCTGTTAATGTCATTCTTTTCCCCTTTAGCCTGGTGCTAATGTCACATTACACCTAACCGGTGTAGTGAAGTGTTTATCATGTGCACACGGTTCCCCCCCCCTGTCTACCAACAAAATCTAATTATTTGTGGCATATCATTTCTTTATTTTCTGCCATTCGTTTTTTCATCAATTCATTCTGATCTTTTTGTATCACTGATGTAAGATTTCCATATCATGATCCCTCATATTCCTGTGAGTATCACTATTTGTAACTGATGCTGTTTATTTACATTTACATTTTGCTGCATTGTTTGCATTAATAGACGAATGGAATAGTGTTGAGTTCTTACATGCCACAAAATATAGTGTTTGGAAGACAGTGATCGCAACGATGCACCTCTGATTTCAAGGTCATAAAGACCAGGGGCGATTCTAGGATTCTTTTGTTAATGGGGTGGCACAAGGGGGGGCCCAAGAACCAGTGAATGGGGGCCCATGGGAACAATCATGTGGGATGACATACAAATGACACTGCACAAGTGCCTGGACAACGCATCTCTCTTTTTATAAATAAAAACCGTTGAACAGACAGTAACCGTTCTCAACTGCACTGTACTGCATCTACCTGTCTCTGACATGGTTTCGTCTTGAAGAAACCTTGAATGTATTGCTGCTGTGCCTGACTTTGTCCCCTTTCCCTTTTTTCCCCACAAAATTCTGTCGAAAGTATTTTCATCCGATTAAAGACAATTATTTAAATGTGAAGCTGCAAACAAAAATAAAGAATTATAAGACTGCCCCGCAAAAACGTTTATTCAATAACAAACAGGTATTTACTCTTCTACATCTCAAAATTCCAAGTGTCCGAACGCTAACATTTATTAAAACCCCACATTTTTCGTTTACCACATTAGTGCAGACTATTTGGGAAAGTGAATGTGCCTTTAATCTTGGAAAAAACAGATAGAAACGTAACATACTGGCTTAATAACACAACTAAGCACAAACTCTAAGGAGCTTTCAACATACATTAACGTGTTTATATACCGTATTTTTCGGACTATAAGCCGCTACTTTTTTCCTACGCTTTGAACCCCGCGGCTTAAACAAAGAAGCGGCTAATTTATGAATTTTTCCTGGGTTTTTCCCGGTTTCACAAACTTCAAGCCAAAAAACTGAGCCCCATAACATTAGACCAATGACATTTCCGAATGGAAACGAAAAAACGCACTTCACCTGTGTTCTGTGCTGCACGGCTTCAGGAGAAAAAACGTTTTTTTTTTTTTTTTTAGCACGACGATGCCAAAAGATAAACTCTCGAGAGAAATAGTTGTGAAAGGAAGGAGGAAGACAGTGAACAATGACTTTTTTGGTCGGCTACTGTTTAGATACAAGCCGTTGTAGCGCGTTGAGTCTGGGTGAAGTGAGAGCGCGCTAACTCCAGTTGCAACAGAAATAATATAAGCACAGACAGGTTTTCAAAACTCGTGCTTTTTTATTATTCTTGGCAACAGCGTTACGGGTTAGTCAAAGAAACTTAGAAATAAGCATCAGAAAATAATAAGGACATATTCCTCGGTCTTGCACACATGCAGTAATAGCGGAAAAATGCAGTGGCATGCTATTCCCAAAATACCGCTCTGCTCCTAAAGGAAGCGCAACATATTTCAGCCGTTACACCGTGTAACAGACACTGTCTTTCGTTAAAGCCTGTGTAAAGTTCATTAGTGTAGACACTGCGGCTTATAGACAGGTGCGGCTTATTTATGTTAAAAATAAAAAAATTTGTAATATTCAGTGGGTGCGGCTTATATATGGGTGCGCTTTATAGTCCGGGAAATTACGATATATATATATATATATATATATATTTGATACTTTCAATGAACATAGACGTGCGATATCATGATACCCCGTGCTACACCCTGCTACCTTTTTAAACACGCCCAACTCATTCATTCATTCATTTATTCATTCATTATAGTAACCTGGTCAGTGATTTGGTGGGTCCAAAGCCTGGAATAGGAGTGACACGTTACACGCTTGGTGAGACTCCAGCCAATGAGCAAAATGGGAGCTATCATCATCTGGTGTGATTTGTAAATAAATTCCTTCTATAACTGTGTACAATCTTGCCAAAAGAGTGCAAGTGTGTAGCCAGGAAATTATAGTTTCATCATGAAGTCTTTTTGGAGTATTCAACAGTATATAAAGTGTTAATTGATGGAGACTTTAGTGTTTAACTACTGCCATGTTTTTGTGGAGAGCCCTTACACACACACACAAGGAGAACATGCCTAAAAACTTCACACAGACAGTAACCCACGCTCATGATTTGCTACAGCAAACAACATACATTAACAACAGAAACACAAAACTACACAGAACTCTACACTAACAACACAAAGTGGACATATGCAACATTTAGTGCAAAAAAAACCCCCAAAAAACGAGAGGCAACATGAAACAAGGAAAATGTGATTGTGTGTGTATCAGTTCAGTTCCTTTATGTTGAGAAGTCAGTGGTGGCTTGTGGAAAGAAACTTTTACACAGTCTGTATGTGAGGCCTGAGTGTTTCTGTACCTCTTTTCAGATGGCAGGAAAGTGAAGTGTGTGTGTGTATACAAGGTGTGTGTGCGGTCAGCCACAATGCTGGTGGCTTTACGGATGCAGCCTGTGGTGTAAATGTCTATGATGGAAGAAGGAGGGACCCTGAAGATGATCTTAGATGTCGTCACTATCTGCTGAGAGATGCAGTTCCCAAACCAGGCAGTGTTTCAGCTGCTCAGGATGCTGTTGATGGTCCCTCTGTAGAAGGTTGTGAGGCTGTGTGGTGGAAGCTGTGCCTTAAAGCAGTGGTCAAGCAGTAGTAGTGGTCTTAAAGCATGGTGCTGCTCAGAGAGATGCTGAAGATGTCAGTGAGAAGACCTGCCAGTTGGTCTGCACATCCTCAGCACTCTGCAATGTTGTCTGGTCCCGCAGCTTTCCGTGGGTTGACTCTGCTTAGGGCTTTTCTCAGTGGAAATCAAATTAGAATACGCTTGTTAAGCAGAGGCAGCTGTTATACTGTACATCATTATGCTATTAATCCCTGAACTACTGATCTGTAAACATGGAGCCACCTTTATATGTATATATAACCACGTTCCTTCTTTTTTTTTTGTTACGTTGCAGCTGTATTGTGTCGCCGGACTGCGCCACTCGGTGAAATGCCAAATGAAGACATAGACTTGAAAAACCTGGACGCGTTGGATAAATACTGCAGTTACACCCGCTACCTGAGATTTGCAGAGGAAACCAATAATAAAGAGGTCTGGTGGAAGACCTACAGGAAATATGTGGAGCAGAAAGCTGACCAAGGTAAACTTGTTTCCCCTAGTTTTTGATGTAGGATTTGTTGTGAGGGTCACTTAATTTTTTTGCATTTAGTAAAATATAACTTGAATCAACAGACTTTGAGCCGGTGGACATCGGCTTGCCTTACTGCCGGCCCTCCAGGGTAAAGGAAGTTCGGGAAAGAAGAAAGATCATAAAGGAAAACAAAAAGAACCCAGAGCTGGAGAGAGCCGCTCGTCTACTCACGTGTATGCACGTTTTCATTATTTATTACTTATTCCTGATTGATTTATGATGGATATGAAGATTATGTTTTGATCTTGAATAAGGTCAATATGAGTATCGGGTTATGAAGCGCTGCTTTGTTATTATTCTCAGCACGACCTTAAGTTCTTCTCCCCCTTTTTCACGTTCTAGTACGCATTCCTCTGGACCAAGTGAAGCAGGAATGGGAGAAAACGAATGGTCCTTACCACATACAGAGGCTGGCAGAGCACTATGGAATATACAGAGACCTTTTTCCAATGGCTTATTTTGTTCCAAGGGTAATGCTGAGGGTGGCATATGCTGACGACAGCAGTGCCACGGTACATTACGGCAATCATTTATCACCTAGTCAGGTGAGGCTGAACTGAACAGAGTGTTTCTCCCTTGCAGTTAGGTGCTATTTTATAGTATGTAAAAGTTTTAGTTTATCGAAAAAAAAACAGCTGATCTGATTTATTTCATTTGTGTTCAGGCTTCATCAGCACCCCGTGTTAGCTTTGAGGCAGATGAGAATTCTCTTTGGACGTTGCTGCTTACAAGCCCAGGTAAAAATGTGTTCAGTAAAACTGTGACTGCTGTAGATTTTTTTTTTGTTCTACGCATTTTACCAACCCAGATGGCCGTACGTTTGAGGAAAAGTCTGTTTGCCAGAGTCTGCTACGTTTTGTATTGCATCCACCTGTGGATGCAATTTTATTTTACACCACAAGATGGCGATGCCGGTTGTTGACATGGTTGTACAACTAAAACGGATGAATTTTTTTTTTTTTTTTCTATCTGCATTTTCCCAGATGAACATTTGCAGGATGGTGAGCAGGAATATGTACATTGGCTTATGTGAGTATTCCCATTCTAATTCATCTTTGTCCCCCAAATATGCTGGAGGCTTGGCTGCTTTTACAGAGCCCATGACTGTGATTCAGACACATAACTAGTGTTAGGAGGCCTGGTTGCTACATTGGGGTCCTGAATCTGAAAGCACCTTGATTTTGCATATATTTTCTAATCAATGCAAAACTTTCACTTGCAAATTATATTTAATTAAGGAATATTTTCTGAATTTTAGAGTTTTTTTCTTATTCGATACGTCTCCTTTTCCTTGTAACGGCTGTGTGCCTTTGAGCTCAAAAAGTAGTCATTTATATACACATTAATATAACACGAGCAAAGTCAGACATTTTTTCTTAAACAAAAGTCAACCTTTTTTTTTTTTATTTATTAAAAATGGGCCTAGAAATAGTGTAGATATTAAACATTAACTTTCTGTATCAAAATTATTTTTAAATATAAATGGATATTCAGTGTGGTATCAGAACTTATAAACAGACTGTTTATCTGTCCATTGCACTGTCGTTGGGATTTCTGATAATGCGGCAAAATAAGCATTTGTCTATTTTTGTCACTTCAGAGAAGTAACATGATGTCAGGGCTCTTTGAGGTTTTTTTTATCCAGTGATTTTAATGATTATACTGACGAGAGAAAACTCTTTCCGTTTTTGCAGTGGTAATATTCCTGCCAGTGCCATGTGTTCTGGTAAGGAGATTGTTCCCTACGTAGCCCCATTTCCTGCCAAGGGAACAGGATTTCACAGATACGTTTTCATCCTCTTCAAGCAGGATGCAGTTGTTGACTTTAGCAGTGAGATGAGATCGAACCCCTGGTAAGTAATGGCAGATTTGAATGCACTCAGTGAGAGTTTACTTATGGATGGATGGAGAGAGTGACAAAGTAAACATTTTTGGTATTGCTGACAGAAATGCCTTCATCAGTGTAATAGTACAGAATAGTAATGGGTTTATTATTTTTATGTATTGAATATGTTCCCTGGTGGTCTAGTGGTTAGGATATGCGGCGTTCTCACCTTCAGCTTTATAAACTCATTGCGTCTCATGATTATGCTAAATATCTCCGAATCATAGCCTCTGCACTGTTTTTTTTTTTTTCTTCCTTTATTTTTTCTTCTTCAACAACCTTCACAGAAACTCTTGACCTGTTACTCAGTAAAGAAGCAGCGATATCACTGTGATATGTTGTACCTAATTACAGAACCAATGTAATCTCGTACCACACCAACATCTTTTAGAACACACACACCGTAGGTATGTCAGATTAGGGTTTATACTGCTTGATGTGGAATCAAAAATGAGATCATTTTATATAATCTTTTTAATCATTTGTGTGGGAAAAAGCTTTATAAATGTGCGTATGTTTTTTTAAATAATTGTGGGTATTTTTGGCATGTACAGGAACTGTGTATAGGTTCTTAAGTCAATTAAATAAGCTTTAGTAACACTATTTAGTTACACCATTGTTTGTTGGTTTCCTTGATCTGAACAGTGATCAAAATCACTTTTTCTCAACACTGCCTGTCGTAGGCGACTTCCATGACCTAATGATTGCGGGGAAATTCGAAATTCGGGGGTATCCTGTCTATACGACAGAAGGTGATCCTGTCTAGGGGGCAGATGATGAGATAATTCCTTACAATGATCTAAGAGTTTATACAACCACAGCCTCACAATCCAAACACGCATGTCTTCGTTTGGGTGCTCCAGGAAAATGCTCCTTTCCTGTTTTCCACTTTTCCAGCCTTTTTGTTATTTCGTACCATAACTGAAAGTGCCTACATCAATTATATATATAAAAAAAACAGCAAGGGGCCACCATGCAGTTATGCCGCAGTAGCTACTCTTTTCATGTTATTAACCTCTACTTTCTCTGCGTAGTCCTATACCACTTCCCCTTCTCTCAATGGCAGGATATTACAGTGACTACTGTAGTGTAGGCGAAGAAAAAACATCCAGGACTTCCTTTAACATCTTACAATTATGAACAGGATGGAAAAAGAGTACAATTATTTTTTATAGGTCATTCCCCTGGGGATTTACAGGTGTCTACTATGTTCCAGACACAGCTGAAATATGCATGCCCTTATATTGGTACCACATTAGGCCGGTTTGCTTGGCATGTATAATTTAATGGGACAGCACACAAAATAAAATTTTGCCATTCATTTACAGTAAATTGTAAAAACACACTTGTCCCCAGGCATCATTGATTTTTTTTTGTTTTTTTATCCACACTCATGTTGTTTCTTTGCCATCAGATTGTATGCCCCCAGAAGACCACAAAAAATGACCTCAGAGACTGAGTGACAGAAAATACAGCCCTTTCATTGTCAGCTTTACAAAGGCTTGCTGTTGCTTCTTGTACACTTGTGCCAAAATGAGTAATGCAATTTGCAATGTGACCAGTTCACTTGACGTGGGGGAGTGAAAAACCCTACCAGATACACTGACCGGACTGTGACCGAAATAATTTGATGTTCTAGTGGGTCACATCCAAGTTTTTCCAACATGCCTTTCACGCCCTTCACACTTTGTCAACTCATGCATCTCCATTTCAGCCGATGGTGTTTAAAGCTCATGTGCTTGATTCATTTTTTTATATCTTGGACATGGCTGAAGGTGTATTTGGTGGGGTTTTCCCCTGCGTTATGTCTTGTGAACTGTCAGAGGCAAATTCTTAATGATTTACAGCTGGAAAAGCCTGGGGTCAAATTGGCTCCATCCAAAGAGCATTGATACAAAACTGAAAACAGGATTGAAAACATCTCATCATGGTAATTTATACTCAGTTCTCCCAATTGAATTAGGGAAAGTCACTAAATACGAAAAAAAAAAAGTCATATATTTAGAGACAGTAAACAGTAAATGGGGCCCAAATTGACCCTAAGGATAACAGGGTTAATAATAAATGCACTGTGTATAATATTATATAATATAATAGAAACTCAGCCATTAGGGCTGCACAAGCCAGTGCACTCTTCGCCCGGATAAATAGGGAGGGTTGTGTTAGGAAGGGCATCCAGCGTAAAACGTGCCAAATCAAATATGCGGATCACGAAGCAGAAATTACAGGGGGGTATGGAAACAGATGATCCGCTGTGGTGGCCCCTAATGGGAGAAGCCGAAAGAAGAAGATAATAATATAATAGAAAGTTTGAACAATCTTTTAGAAAAGTAGACTGTGGACTTTTCAAGGCCTGTTTGCAAAATGTTTTATTGTTATTGTATTACAAGGGAAACTTTACAGTAACAGTATAACACATCACAAAATTGCTGAGCCAATAGCGCCACTCGAACACTCGAGTTGTAGTCTGGTCAACTATCATTGATGTACTTAATATACTTGGCCCTTCATTTGCATATATGATAAATTGTCCTGTCTGTGCAGTTTTTAACCGGATTTCAATTCATTTCCCAAACATTCCATGTACAAGGCCGATTAAGTTTGCTGGACTCTTCGCTTTGTATATGCAGTGATGTAAATGAGAAAATGATTGGCGATGACCTAACAGCATTATGTGTAGAAAACTATATATTATGATTACTATATGCTATAAAAAAAAAAACTAATATTGCACTACATTATTTTACATTACAAATAGCACTTCTCTGCCAGACAGTGAAATCACACACATCATGCGTTAGTTAGATGAATTTGAAGGGAGCTCAGTGGTTAAGGCTCTGTGTTACTGAGTGGAAGGTCAGGGGGTTCAAGTCCCAGCATCGCCAAGCTGCCACCTTTGGGCCCTTGAGCAAGGCCGTTAACCCTCTGTGCTCCAGTGGCGCTGTATCATGGCTGACCCTGCGCTCTGACTTCAGCTTTCTAACATCGCTGGGATGTGCAAAGTAAGAATTTCACTGTGCTGTAATGTACATGTAACAAATAAAAAGCTACCTTTACTTTAGTTCTCCACCTTGCCAAATTACCCTGTTAGCTTTGCAAGACTCTGATAGAAATGCTACGGATACACTCTATCGACAAATGTATTGGGTCGCCTGAATTTTTCAGTCATTTATGGTTCTTTCTCAAGCTGTTGTCAGAACCTTGGGGACACATGATTATATAGACGCGGTAGCATATTTTTCCTTCACTTGTAGTTGGAACGCTGACTGTACAGCAGGCAAGATTCTCCACAACCACACTCCTAAATGTAGTGGGGATTATTATAACAGAAAATTAGGTCTGAATGTGGAATGGACTGTTCAAAATGGGCATATGAATTATATGGTCAGGTGTCCAAACTTTTTTTAATAGAACGTACGCTGATTATGAGGTGCACAATCACAGTTATGATTTAAAAAGCCTATTGCCTATTCAGATTTTTTTTTAACTTTTTCAAATTTTGCAATATTAATGTTCGATATCTTATATATGTTTATATCTTATATTTCTCCCCATCCTCTGCTAAGTAAAATAAATATTAAATTGACTTATGATTCCCTTATTTGTAAGCCAAAAGCACACTGGAACCGAACCCCCTAGCTAGTCTCCTGTAGTATAGCATAAAACATTGATTTATTTTGTATGGAATAAAACTACACAGCTTTTATTACACAGTGCATTTGACCTTTTGTTCATTCATGTGCGTTTCTTCTACACAGTGTATGGTATTCTGAGCGTTATCAGCAAAATAACCATTAAATAACAGGACTGTTGTATTAATCTTATATTATTCAAACATCCTTTAGCACACACATTAGGTAGAAGAATAGGCTTTATTTGTCACATGTACATTACAGCACAGTGAAATTCCCTGGAGCAGAGAGGGTTAAGGGCCTTGCTCGGGGGCCCAAGAGCGGCAGCTTGGCGATACCGGGGCTTGAACCCTCGACCATCTGATCAGTATCCCAGCGCCTTAACCACTAAGCTACCACTCCCCTATACACCAATACAGGCATAACTTTTTATGGTGAAAAATTTGCTTGAGGTTGTGGTTCCTCAGGAAAAAGAAGAATGTGTATATTTTTCAGTGGCAGGCTGTGCATCCCACTCCACCAGAATAAGAATCAGTCCATTTCTTAATACCTTCATTATGTTGCCACAGCTATATAAACCATCAATAGTATACAGAAATACAGTATAACAGAACGCTGCATTACAGACGGGTATATCTGACCATCCAATCAAATTACAAGAAAATACAGATGTTATTTTACACCTGATGGCCCTGGTGCTGCCAACTCGAAATACGATTGGTTAAAACGACAGCTTTAAGAAATGTCATTTGCTCAACAGGCACCTGCATAGTTAATTCTGAAGGCTTCAAGGCAGATTTCTTTGACCATGGCAGTAAGTGATGGCTGAAATCTGATTGGATAAAATAACTCCAACGTAAACAGACACCACTAGAAGCGGTGCAACCGAGAGAAAAATCTAAATTGACGATAAACTATTGGGAATAATTTAATACATATTCATGGACAAAAATATATTAACATAAGTCAGTGATTCTGATCATATTTAGGCACCCAGAGAAGGAAGGCCTTAATGGCCCTGACAGCCTGCCACTGATATTTTCTTATGGAACAGATAGAATGACTGAGTATGACATTGATTTTCAAGTGCTGGCTGTCATCTGGCCATTAGGTGTCATCTTTCCTGTGTGCAAGAAACCCAAAGCATCTGGAAGCTTTTACAGTAAAGCTTTTAACTGTAATTAATTCTCAACCTTAAACATGCATCATTTAATAAAATAATAAACAAACAGATGTGAGTTATCTCATTGATCATTTACCCAAAACCCCCTCAATTCCATCAGGATTTGGTGTGGGGAAAACTCCAGTGTTTGTATGGAAAAACAGGGGGTTTTCAATGGAAAAAGGAATATAGCCAAACTTTTTTCCCCAAGCATTGGAATGTCAAAATATAATGATAATATTCTTATAGATCTTATTTCTTATATATTCTAATATATCTTTTGAGTGATCTCTGCACTTTTCAAGTCTTTGACAAGTTTGCTTTAATTTTATTCCAGAAAATTCGCATTACCAGCATGAGGGGTTTGTTTGTTTTTTTGTGCAAACATGATTATAAATAATTTAACGATTCCATAGAAAGAAACCATTTTTTTTTATTGAGTTCGTGCAACGATTTCCACACTTTTAAAATCCTACTATCTCAAGATTCTTTCTTTCGGCTTCTCCCATTAGGGGTGGCCACAGTGGATCATCCGTATTCGTGATCCGCATGTTTGATTTGGCACATGTTTTTACGCTGGATGCTCTTCATAACGCAACCCTCCCCATTTATCCGGGCTTGGGACCGGCACTAAGAGTGCATTGGCTTGTGACCTGGAATCGAACCCGGGCCGTGACCGGGGGGCCGCGGCAGTGAGAGCGCCGAATCCTAACCACTATCTCAAGATAAACACATTAAATGTTCTGCTATTACAGCTTAAACCAGACTCACAGAAAAAGTTTGCCTGCCTATTTGTTCATACTTGTACATACACTGATGTAAACTGGACAATTTTTTCACAGTGACCCAAGAGTATTGTGTGTGTGTGTGTGTGTTTCTAGTAACAGCCTCCGGGAGCGAAGTTTCAAAACCCTGGATTTTTACAGGAAGCACGAGGATTTGATCACTCCTGCTGGACTTGCTTTCTTTCAGAGCCAATGGGACAACTCGGTCACAAACACCTTCCACATGTTATTTAGTAAGGCTGCGCACATACTCCCACACGCACAGTGTTTGGTTAGCCGACTCTGAAAATTGTTTTTTAAATGTACAATTTCTATTACGCTTTTCACAATGAACATTGTCTCAAAGCAGCTTTACAGAAAGTTTAACCCTGAAATAAAGAAATGGACTCTGGACGTAGTTGCATAGTTTTCACAGGTGATTTTAGTGCGAAAAGGTTGTCACGTCCCAGTTATCTGATGTGACACCCATTATCTAAATCTTTTCACTCTTCCAAAGAGTGGACTAAGCAAGAAAGTGTAAACAAGCAGAGATCATTTGTTTGTTGTCAGAGATGTTGTGGTCCCTTTCCTTTATTTTTTTAAATTTGAGATTCAGTGCAGATTATGATATCTGAGCCATGACACAAAGCTGAATTTAAATAACTAAATAATATACTCTATTGCAGACACCTGGTCATCAGTATGGTATGTGCTTTTTGAGCATCACATTCCACATTTAGTCCCAATTTGCTCTTATAATTTCCTCCACTCTTCTGGAAGATGTTCCACTAGATTTTGAATTGTGCTTATGGACATTTGTCTTCATCAGCCACAAGAGTGTTAGTAAAGTCAGGTACTGATGTAGGTGAAGTGAGGAGGCCTGGGGTGCAGTCAGTGTTCATCCCTCTATAGCAGGTCACTCAAGCTCTTCCTCTCCAAACCATGTAACCCAGATCTTCATGGAGCTCTGTGCTTTGTGCACAGGGGCATTGCCATGCCGGAACAGGTTTGCATTTCCAAGTTCAAGTGAACGCAGGATCTTATTGATTTCAGCTTTGTGGTAACAGTTTGGAGAAGAACCACATATGGCAGGAAAGGTCAGGTGCCCCAATACTTTTGTCCACAGAGTGGTCCACAGTCTTTGTTCTGACTGTGAAATACTTTTATCTTTGCCAATGATGACTATTTAACATACAAATAACATGGAGTTTTCTACTGTAAATAATATCTGCATCACGCCTAAGAAGACTCGGATTCATGATGATCACAGTCACACCCACCATCTCATGCTGTATTGCTTTATTGTGCAACATATCACAATATTAATACGATCGGATTTGAAGTGAAAAAGATTTCAAAAGCAGGATGTAGATTTAGAAAATTCAAGAACTTTAAGCCAAAACAAGTGAAAACCCATGTAAAGCCACAAGTCAGACCCTGGTTTCTATTTCAGTCATCAGCGGTTGCTACAGACCACTAGTCCTTTTTCTAAAGCTGTTTTTACTGAGTGCTGTATAATATTCAGCTTCTATATTCATCCACATAATTAAAAAAAATACATTTCTTCTCCACAGATATGAAAGAGCCAGTGTTTGAGTATGACCGGCCACCTGTATATCATCCACCGCAGAAAAAATACCCTCACGGTCAGCCTCTTCGCTACATGGACCGCTACCGAGGTGGAAGCGAACACACGTATGGCATTTACTAAAAAAAAAAACACATGCTGTACATTTGTTATAGAAATTTCTAATAAAATTTATTTGCAACCATGAAAAGTGTTTCATTCTACAAAGCAGTTTTTGGCAGACATGAAACTACTTTAGACCTTAGTGGAGAAATAAGTAGAGCTGTTACTTTGAAAGTAGACTTTACTAAGTAGACTTTAAGTAGAAGTGCTTGACTTGCAGAATTTCATGTTGACATGCTCCGGTTTCACAGGTCGGTCCAACAAATCTTTTAATATGTAACGTCTATATTTCAGTAACTGGGTGACATGTGTGGGTTAATGACCTCACATGACATGACCTTAATACCCAGAAAGCAACTCCCTCCATTGTGTCACATGCTTATTAAATTAAGCTATTAAATACTGTTAAAATAATGGCACATGATTGTAATAAATAATATTTTATTGGGATTAGATTATATAATTGGTCATCTGCTACACGTCCCTGTGAACGAGTTCCAATCGAAACAATGTATTTTAATGAGCAAATTAATATTCGTCATGGAATAACAAAAAAAAAAAAAAAAGCTTAAATTCTTAAAAGAAAAAGTCTTAATTTTGTTGTATGTGGCACACTTTCACTTCAGGTACTTGAATCAATTCGAAAGTAAATACTGTTGTAATGATTCTTCAAAACCAGACCAGACGCATTTTAGCGAAATTATGTTAGAAGTTTGGAGGATTATCAGGACCAAGAATACAGGAACTTCTACCTACATAATGGCAAAAAACAGTGTGAAAGCCTTTATTGGGACCACTGGAACATGTTAATAGAACATATAGAAGCTGTCAATAAAACTTTACTTCACCATGTCCCAGGGAAAAACCTTCTAGTTGGTACACAAGAGTAAAATCTGAATACAGGAGATCCTGTTGCGTGATGCAACTTATGTAAGCTGGTCACACTACAACTAGACGCAACACCTTTAATGGACACTGGAATTTCCAGATTTTCCAGCAGTGATTTCCACCCACACCGAGTGCATCTGTGCACGCATTGCAATGTATTACATCAGGCTCCATATTAAATGATCTTCAGCCAAAACAAAAAAGATTTCCTGGAAATTCCCAGCAGGCAGAATCTCAGCTATAGTACATGAGAAGAAGACCTGCAAAACGGCAGATGAGCATTGAAATGCTTTGAAATAGAATGTTAACAAGACCAGTTTTTACCAGACTTTTATCTCCAACAGAAAAAAAAAATGGATTGGT
>JAAIIK010000400.1:402047-419676 GCA_014706435.1 Silurus glanis
TATATATATATATATATATATATATATATATATATATGCACAGGAATAGAAATTGCAAAAACATTGCACAATCCCTATAATGTATTTTATGTTGAATAGAGGGATTCAACAATAAAAATAAAACCCATACAATATGCATTCAGACTTTTGCCTAGAGACTTCAGACTAGATTTTTGCCCTCTAGTACAATTTCATATTTTTTTACATAATGATATTATGTAAAAAAATATGAAATTGTACTAGATAAATGATTAAAAAGATTACATAACCTGTGGTTACAGATGTTGCACAAGCTTTATAAGCCTGTCTGATGCTATGTGTTCACCGCAGACAATATAGTAAATTGTTTGTGTGTGTTTCTGTGCAATGATATACAATAAAATTAATCACAATTACAACCAATTCCAAAATAATTGTGCTGCTGGGTAAAATGTAAGTAAAAACAGAATGTAAAGATTAAAAAAAATCTAATAAACCTATATTTTATTTAAAGTAGAACACAAACATATCAAATGTATAAACTGAGTGAAATGTACTATTTTCAAGAAAAGATTATTCTGAATTTGACGGCCGGAGAACGTCTCCGAAAAGTTGGGACAAAAGTACCAAAAGGCAGGAAAAGTAAAAGTTTCTAAGACTAAAAAGCTGGAGGAACATTTTGCAACTAATAAGGTTAGTTGGCAAAGGAGCAGTAACTTGACAGGGTATAAAAAGAATCTTAGAGAAGCAGAATCTCTCTTAGAAGTAAAGATGCGCAGTGTTTCACCAATTTAAAAAAAAATGTAGAGTAATTTCATAATATTCCTCAACATCAAATTGCAAAAGCTTTGAATATCTAGCTCATCATCTATATTATGTAATATGAAAAGTTAAAAATAATCTGGAGAAATCTCTGTGTAGGACTTCAGGCCCTCAGATGACGCTGCTTAAAAAATCAGGCATGATTCTGCTATGGAATCACTGTATGGGCTCAGAAACACCTCCAGAAAGCATTGTCTGTAACCACAGTTTTCTAGGTCATCCACAAATGCAGGTTAAAGCTCAATCATGCAAAGAAAAAGCCATGTGTAAATATGATCCAGAAATACCACCGTCTTCTCTTGGACAAAGCTCAATTAAAATGGACTGAGAGAAAAGTGGAAAAGTTTTCTGAGGTCAGACAAATACAAATTTTTTATTTGGAAACCATGGACTGTGTCCTCTGGACTAAAGAAGAGAAGGACCGACTGGCTGCTAATCAGAATGCAGCTCAAAAGCCTGCATCTATGATGGCACGGGAGTGCAGCATTAGTGCCAATGGAATGGGCAGCTTTCACATTTGGAAAGGCTCAATGCTGGATTTAGAGCAACAAATATTTCTATCCAGACGATTGTTTTTCACAGGGAAGGCCTTACCAATTACAGCAAGACATTGTTAAACCGCTTACTGCATCTATTACAACAGCATGTTTTTTTAAGTAGAAGGGCCCGTTCGCTGAACTGGCCTGTCTGCAGTCTAGACCTTTTAACATCTGAAAACTTTTAGCACCTCATGAAATTAAAAATACAATTAAGAAGACCCAGGACTGTTTCGCAGCTAGAATCCTGTATCGGACACGACTGGGACAACATTCCTCTCCCAAAAGTTCAGCAACTGGTCACTTTCAGATGTATTTGAACTTTTGTTGAGGGGATGCTACAAAGCAGTAAACATGGCCATGTTGTGGGCATCAAATTCAAAATTAGCACATATTTTTCTTTCAAGTGGTTCATTTCCTCAGTTTAAATATTAACATTTTTTTTAATTTTCTATTGTAAAAAAAATAAATTACAAAAAATAATTATATCTGAGATTTGCAAATCATTGCATTCTGTTTTCATATTTTAGGAATTGGAGTTGTATAAGCATAATTTATACACATTTTTTACCTCGAGTCTTCAGTAAGGCTGTAATTTCCTGAGCACCAGCTTTGTTGACTGACAGATCGAGTGTCCCCGAGGCCGCATCTTTCAGGAGAATTCGTGCCGTTTCAAAACTGTCATTCATAGTTGTCGCAATCACACCTGTCGGCCCACGCTTTACCCAGCCACTGCAGTACAGCCCTGCATACACACAAACAAGCACACACAAGTTTATTTTGCTGTTGCATTCAAAAGTGATAATCGGCCGAGACCACACAAATACGTAATAAACATCCAAACATTGCAGGGTTACATGCATCACCAGAGGTGGAAAGAGAAACTAAATATTCTACTCAGGTAAAAGTAAGATAAGATATAAGATAATATATACCTTTATTCATCCCACAGTGGGGAAATTTGTGTTACAGCAGCAAAGAAAAAGAAATGTGCATATATATTTAAAAAGTAGAAAACATAATACAGTATATACAACACAATGTATGAATACAAAAGAAGAAAAGAGACCACCAGTAAGTAGTTACGCTATGAAACATATTGCACTTAGGTAAAATTGCACTATAGGTTTTAAATTATTGTTATTGCACATTTATTGCAAAAATAAAAACTTTATTGTTATTATTGCACAGTTTAGTAAACAGTAATAATAGTGTATATTTTTGGTGACTGGTTCACTGGGAGCATCTCTGATTGTAAAGTCTAATAAATCAGGGAGAAAAGACCGTCTGTATTGCTTCTTTAGACACTTAGGGTGTAACAGTCTGTCACTGAAGGAGCTGCTTAAAGATGAAACTGTTTCATACAGGGGGTGAGAGTCGTTCTGCAGTAATGACTACAATAATTACCATCCTCCTTTCTCCCACCTCCAGTACAGTGTTCAGAGGAATCCCCAGGACTAAGCTGGCCTTCCTGATCAGCTTGTCCAGTCTCCTACTTTCTGCATCAATGTACTTTCCCCAGGATGTTCACTGATAATTAAGTTTCTTTGTGCCTACGGAAATCCACCACCAGTTCTTTTGTCTTCCCCGCATTTACCCGGAGGCAGCTCCTTTGGCACCATCAAATCTGATCATTTGATCTGACTAAGAGTGCACTGGCTTGTGCCTCCCTAATGGCTGAGGTTGGTTCCCTGACCGGGGATCGAACCCGGGCCGCAGCGGTGAGAGCGCCGCATCCTAACCACTAGACCACCAGGGAACCTTCCACAGAAAAAATAAAAAAAAATGAAAAAATTATAATGACATTTATGATAATCAGAGAAATTGCATTCGGAATGAACAACTTTCGATTTGACGGCATACAAAAAAAATGAATACGTAGACACGAGTAAATGCAATTCGTTACTTTCCACCTCTGTGTATCACATAAAATGTGTGTGTATCATATATTTGCATATAATTATAGGAGTATTTCATTTTGTTATGGTCATGTCTACACTATTCCCACACCCACACCTGTCCCCTTACCATTGACACTTTCTATAAAGTTGACCACACTTGACTAATAAAATTAAGCAGAAAGCAGATAATTACTTTTAATTTAATTTGACTGATTTATTCATTTTCTATGAAAAAAAAAAAAAAAATTCACCCAAATTACACCTGATTTTACCAAATGTAGTAATTGCACTAAACATAAATGTGTTTTAAACTGTTTCAGGGATTTTGTATGGTCTTGGTATCCTCTCAGATGCAATCTCATGACTTTACAGTCATTAATGATGTTTTGTTTATTCTTTTAATGAGGACTTCAAAGTCTTGGATAACAGCAAGCTTTTGTTTTCTTTTCTTTAAACAGTTTAGCAACACTTTTGTATTTACTGTCATTCAATTGAAACCACATAATGTGTGCAGTGAGAAGTCAAATCACATTCCAATCATTTCTAATTCCCATTTAGACAAAGCCCTTTTCAGTACAGTTGTGGTCATTTTGAGTCAGTACGTGTTCCATCACAAGTACAGCCTACAGACATGTGACCTACTAATGTCGAAGCCCTAAAATATGCACTTACAATAAAGTCCAAAGCAGTCAATTAGTTTTAAATAGAGATGCATGCAGTACACATTGAAGATTTTAGTGTAGAGATTGATGAAAAAACACCCATCTCTGAAAATTATATAGTGTTTGCTTATTCCATGTAAATTTGAAAGTTTAAAAAAAAAAATAAAACCTTAATTTAAAACAGATTTCGGTTTTTGAATTAAACCCTGCTGACATCTACATACCCCATGTTCTGTATATAGGAGAGAGTCATGCAACAGGCAAACATCAGGCAAACAAGTGCACATTCCTATCCAAAGGGCCACCCTAGTGGACTGTGTTTTTCCCCCACACACACACACTTTTACTGTCCTCTTACCCGCTGTATGCAACACTCTGCCCATGTTGTTGGGCACTGTGGAAGTGCGAGGGTCGAAAGGCACGGTGGGATCAAGAGGTAAGCTCTTATAGCCAATGCTGCTGATGAGCAGGCCACACTCTATGTCCTGGGTTTGTCCTGTGGGCAAAGCACGAGCCTCCTCTCCTGAACCCTGGGTACACATACAAGAGAAACAACTCAAACCTTTACCAGCAATATCACCACATATACATATATAACATACAAGTCATACTGTTCACACTAATTTGGATTCCCATTCATGTAGATTTTGAACATTGGACCTCTACAAATGTTTAAAGGCTCTGGCATGGAGAAGTTGGTGTTGGATCTATGATGATGTTTTATTTTCTATTTCATGAGTTGCTCAGTAGCTCCTGGTTCCACAAAATCAACTGACTGTATAAGACTGTAGAAAGGACATTATTTATAATTACACACACTCATGGTAGTTCCCACTCTCCAGTGTTTTGTATTGTTTTAAGATTTATTATTGCACCTTTGATATCACCCAAATGAGGATGGGTTCCCCTTTTGAGTCTGGTTCCTTTAAAGGTTTCTTCCTCATTCATCTGGAGCGTTTTTCTTTGCCACAGTCGTCCCAGGTTTCATCATAAATACACATAATTCACTTAAATTATTATGCTCTGTAAAGCTGCTTTAAGACGATGTCAAATTGTGAAATGCACAATAGAAATAAACTTAAACTTGAACTTGATCAAAACACCAACTTATAACTCATTATATAAATTTCTCTCTCGGTAGTTGTGATTTCCAAAAATGCACATGAAACTCTGACAGAATTCCTGTTGTACTGTTGTGCAAGCTTGCTTGTGAAATGACTTACCCTACTTACAATTTTATTTAATTTTTTTTACATTTTTGAAACAATAAAAAAAAAAAAAAAAAATGGTTGGTTTAAATAAAAATAAATATATATAAAAATAAAATGGAATAAATCTAATTAATGCAATAAACACTTTTAAATTGATTAAATTGAGCAATTAATTAACTAAGCAACATTTAATTGATTAAATAAAACTAAATAAATGGAAAAATGTAATTAAGTTAAATAGTTTACATTTGTTAGACCCCAATTGGTTAATACCATTTGGTTAAGTGTATATAAATGTGTGTGTATTTTTACATTTTACATTTAATAATTACTTTTTCTAAAAGACATATTCTATCCGGTCCTGTATCGAAAGGGTTTGGTACGAATACGTGTACCGTTACACCACTAAGAAATACTCACCTCAAGTTTGTTAACAGCTAAACGAATCCCTGCTACTTTTTTCCCATCTGCAGCTGGAAGCACTTCCACAGGACTACGCAAAAAACGAAAACCCCAACGTTTACATGTATATTGTCCCACTTCATTTACTTTTAATGTGTTCAGCATTAACTCAGTTAGTCTCTTCCGGGGCCTGGGGAGACCTACATGAACAGAAACACACACAAGATCATAAATTAAGCTACAATTTTGCTGTAAAAAAAACATGGGTCAGTCAAAGTAAAGTAGAGAAAATAAATCGTTCGAAAACAAAACAAAAAAATTACACCTTAATAAAACAGTGTAATACAGTATAATACATACAATACACTATATACTGAATAAGAATACAGAATGCAGTGGGTCCAAAGGTCTAAGAGCATTAGAAAAATGCATCCCTTTTGCATTATTTTCTAATTTAATACAACAACTTTCATTACAAATTATATTAATGACATAACTGTTTGATAAATAGTACCTTAGAAGTACTGACGTGTTTTAATTTGGTTTGTTCCCTTTCTGTTTTAATGATGGTATGCACTCGAGCTGGCATTAACTGTCATTAAGTTTGTGGAAAAAAAATTATATTATGGTTCCTTTTACAATATTTGTTTAAACCCATTAAGGAGAATCTGAGCAGTTCCACTAATCAAGCTCACACATTTGCTTACATTTAAACAGGGACCTAGAAACAGTGCAGAAACTTCAATATGAAACATTCAAGGTATTGTCCATTTATGTTCTTTTCCATTTTGTTTCCAAATGTAACAAAACCCCATTTCTATGTTGAATGAGAATGATTGATATGTAGATGGGCAGACCGACGGGCAGACCGACAGACAGACAGATAGACAGACAGAGACTAGAAAATAGTGCTGTGCAACTTCTATTCAATTAAATTTTACTTTTCTTTTTAAATATTCTACTATTTCAGGAGGAAGGTACTATGAAAATTCTCTCTCTTTTAAATCCATTAATAGCTACCAAAATGTCTAAACAAACCAAGCAAACTAAACACAAACGACTACATTGTTATAATGTAAACTTGGTTTTGGAGATACACACACTATCCCACACATGCTCAACCATGCATACAAATGTTTAGATTAATCACAGTTTGGTGGTTCAGGTGCTTTAAATAAACAACTGATAGTCTCCAGTCATGGTTAATGTAAAACACTATATAAATATAATAAACTGAATAACAAAAGTATAGTGCTCCATTCAATGTGTTACATGGTTGTTGCACTTTGAAATGCACAGCTGTGAGCCATTAAAAGGAGTGCCATTAGCATCACAAGACAACTACCTATGATTGTAAAAAAAAATATATACAGCACTTCCTTTTAGATTTGTTTTAGCTCAGTAATGCTAAGTTAATTACAAGTTTCTTCCTTAGATAAGGCCAATCAGCTGAGAAACAATTCTGAATTGGAATACCATAAGGAAATCAATCGTGAAGACGGCATTCGTTCCTAAATATAAAACTATGAATAATTGAGCATTTCATTTACGACAACAGGGAATTTCGCAACAGGATGCCAACTTTGCACTTGTATGTAACTGCACCAGGTTACATGCCTACCTCAGGCCAATTCTTATTTGTATTGATAAGCAGGTCAACGTTCTCATGTGCGAATTACTACATTTAACTATATACTTTTATATAAAGACTATAACTTTAGAAATATCAATTAGACTCTAGTTCTAAATACAAACTCCACAACTTACTTTAGTGCTGTTACATACACACATCACATCATATTCACTGTGCGGTTCTTAAGTTCCTGATGCCACAAACATTAAATTTTACTCTAATTTTGTACTGCCAGTCATTTCTGTTTTTCCCTTCCATCACACCAACGATAAGCTCAAACACAAGACATAACTGTTATTTCTACTATGTATTTTAGATTACCATTTGCACCTGCATTAACAGAATGTACTCAATGGGCAAGACACCTAACCATATGATTCACGTGTGCTTTTTGAGCATCCCATTCCATACACAGTCTGCATTTGCTGTTTTAATAACCTCCACTCTTCTGGGAAGATGTTCCACTAAATGTAGAAGTGTCAAAGATTGGTTCCTGCTGTGAGGTCAGTGTTCCAATTCATCACTAAAGTGTTCAGTAGGGTTGAGTTCAGAGCTCTATAGCAGGCCACTCAAGATCGTCCACTACAACCCATGTTAATTATATCATAATAGAGCTCGCTTTGTGTACAGAGGCATTGTCATGCTGGAACAGGTTTGGGTCTCCTAGTTTAAGTTAATGGTAAATTTAATTCTATCAATTACAGACACAAAAACATTATACAAACTTGTTGTGTGGTAACAGTTTGGGAAAGAAGCACATATGACTGGAAAAGTCAGGTGACCCAATCCTTTTATGCGTATAGTTTGTCTACATCAGCATAGTTTATGCATTTACATTTACAAAAGTGCTTTGAAGTTTCATTCAATAAAAAGAAGTAGGTCTTCTCACATAATATGAAGACTGCAAGTATGTACTGACTTAACCATATTCCCTTTTGTACTGCTAATATGCACCACATTGTTTTCCATTCCCTGTACAGTGGTTATGTTGCACAATGTTGCATAATGAGTCTGAAATTATACTGAGATAGTGACATATATAAAGATAGTGAGTTGAATTGAACTTTATTTTAAAAATAAAGTATATTTTAACCGTAAAGTATATTTGAATTGTTCAGAAATCTTGCATGTTGTAATTCTCAGAAACACTGTACCTTTTACTATAAACTTTGGTATGGCTGGAATGAACTAAATGATTTGTATTTGTAAATGATACAAAACCAGTATAACAACATTGTGCCTAAAAGGTACACTAGGCCTTCATTTAAAAAAAAAAAAAACCCTGAATAAATCTCTCATAAAGGATATACCTAATGGAAACCATATGCGAAAACCATGTAAGGAGAAAGAGGTTTTATGTTGTACCTGCCGTTCAATTTACTCAAAAAAAAAAAAAAGAAAAAAAAGAAAAAGAAATTCAGCTCAGAACAGTTAAACCACTGTTCTAGTCTGCAAATCTGCCAAATCCTTGCCATGACTACAATGTTTAGTCTGTATATAGATGCTGTGACTATTCAAGAAAACCACATGATCAATTTCATGCGGTTTTAAAGGGCTTGGGTGAGATGTTTAAAAGAACAATTTTTATTTTATTAATTTGCCAATGATCAGGTAAATTTGCCGTTTTTTTAGCAAAGTCAAGGGCATAATAAATATTTTTGTCAATTTACTCAGCATCCTTCTTTTGTAATAAAGCTAATAAGGTTCCCTCTCAGTTGCTCATTTTCTACAGAAATAAAATGAAATTTTACCAGGCATCCTCAGAATAATATTTTCTTTACTTTTCTTTTTATATCATTCCTGGATAAAACGGCAGATCAGATCAGTCTTGCTATCATGAAAACCAAAGAAGTGCCCTTGAAGCTTTTAAGCACTGAAGGGGAAAAATGAGAAGCTTTTATTCTAACTAGAAGCAGTGTTCCATCCAAGTAGCAGTGTTGCATCCAAAATCATTTTTGTCATTTCCCTCTAATATGCGTCATTATTAAACTACTTACTGTCTAGACTTGGTCACTGGACCATATTTTCCATAATATTTGTTTTATTTCTGGCCCTGGGATTAGACTTGTAGACAGACAGATGCTGTTCCAACAACATAGCTGTAAACCAGGGAGGTGGGAAATAACAAAGTACAAATACTTTCACTCATTACATTTTTACACAACATTCTGTACTTTCTACTTCTTAAATTTTTAAAACAGACTCGTAACTTTAGTTTTAATTCATTTGGTAAAATGTCTATTTTTTATCATCGTTTTCAGCCCATCAACCCATTTCCTCTCATTGCAAAGGCTTTTTCAATCTACCGGTGGTGTATCATTTCCTGGCTCTCACACACCACTATGGATGGGAGATACCAATCATTATCTTTTCGATCCGATACCAAGTACTTTCAAGACAAGTATCGTCGATAATGATACCTCTATGAAATATGTATAAAATGTTTTAATAAAAATATTACTGTTAAAAAAAAAATGTCCAGTTGAAATAATTATACTCATATGCAGTGTAATATTCTGCTCCACATAAAACACTGTAATATCTTCATGTCTGAAACAATCTGTATGGTATGACATATAGCGCTCTGAAATGATTCGGCTAAAAAAATCCCTCAAGTCAGAAGATGGGGGTCGTGTCTGTGTTGCTTCCTCTGCTCTCCTCTGCTGTAATCACTCGTGCTCTATAGGTTGTTTTACTTTTACATGCTTTGTCAAATATGTGGTATTAGCACATTTCTTTGACAAGTCATATGAAGCTTTATCATTGTTAACTAAAGTGAAATAACACAGATTATGCTTAAACCTGTGCCAACTGTGCGCTGTCTGAGTGAGGGAACACTGTCATGATAAGCGTTGGTACAGCAGAAGATAAAGCAGAAGATAAAGTTCCCATTGACATTCCTATTATAAAAATAAGTATTATTAATATTTATATACAATATAGCATGTTAATATTATTAAATATTCTGGTCACTTGTTTAAAAAAAAAAAAAAAAAGATAGGATTGATCTATCTTAAATAAAATATCGATACTTCAGGATCAATCTGCCCATCCCTACACACCACAGACGTAGGCTAGTTTAGGAGGCAATGAGCAATGCAAAAGGCCACAAGAAGTACGGGGTTAACATGGATGAGACAGAGGGAGTCAGAGATGTAAACATGACTGAGAACAGAAACATTCCTGATAAACTGATTATCATCAACTTTTCTCTGCTTGTGTTTTACAGGGTGGATGTTCGGCCTGGATACATTCATTAGGTAACCAAATTTGGGATTCGTTTTGTATTAATATATTAATTAGGGCTGCCAAAATTAACGCTGTAATAAGTGCACAAATTTGCGTGATTGATGCAGCACGCATTTGTGTTTGACCAGAACACATTCGTTTATCCATAATGTCCTTTCTTTACAAATGTAACTAACTCTGTCAATTTGATCATACTGATCGTACAGATAAGAGCAATACATCATTCGAATCTGTAAATGTTCTACTTTTATTTGTATACACTCATAACAACAACAAAACTCTGTGCTTTTGTAAAATAAAGAAAACAGATAGCTTGCACTCTCTGCCGTCTCGGTCATCTCTCTTCACAGACATAAATAAAACAACTTGAATCTCAGTGAATATTTGCCATACAGACATGAAAGAATATATGAATAGAAAGCTGGGAATGTCTACTTTCAAATAACCCACATCAAATATTCTCAATAATATTCTTAATAATAAATATTCTCTGATTATGTAATCCGTATGAAAGTTAGAAGTGGTACAGTTTCTCCGGTATCACCTTATTAACTGTTGGTGTTGAAACATAGCAAAGGTTTGGTGTACTGATGATTTATGTAATTTAAAACACCATAATTACTTTAAAACATACAGAATATTTGGTCTTCATGCTCTATGTTGATTATGGTTTCACTAATAATAAACATACACTTGCATAAAGCATCCATATTTCTCCATGCTCATGTTGATTAGAGGATTAAAAAAAATTGGAAAGTATTAATTCAAGGTATATTTAGAACAGATAAAAAAAAAAAATGTGCGAATAAGTTGCGATTAATCATGTCATGACAATCATGTGATTAATTGCGATTAATTTTTTATTTTATTCGATTGACAGCCCTAATATTAATGATGTGAGGTCCCAATACACTAAAACAGGTAGTAGTAATGGCTACTTTTTGCTACATTTTTACTTTTTGTCAGAGTTTTGCTGTAACTTGAGTAAAAAAGTGCAGTCAGTACTTCAACTTTTACACAAGTATTTTAAAACACGAGTATCTGTACTTCTACTTAAGTGATGGGTGTGTGTACTTTTGCCACCTCTGCTCCAAACACATTTATTCTTTATTCAGACTTAGATTTAGTGAACCTTTACCGGCTTGTCAATTACATGAAGTTATCACAAGCTTTATCTTGTGGAATGGCAAGTTTAACACCACTTAAGCCTTTACTATCTATGCATCTTCCACATAGCTTTGAAACAGGTGTAAATATGGAAAAAAGGCAACTCGGTTCAAAAGTGCCTGACATGACATGCCTGAGTTTATTGTCATAATGAATTGTAGCAGTTACAGTTTCAAATTACACCAATGTTGTTTATCCAGTTTACTTCAAGTGATCAGATCAAGTCTGGGGATCACACAACGCACGAGAACTTTACAACCGATGCTGCATGTTTATGTGAAATGTAATTGTTCATTTTTTTATATGCTCAAGTTAATATTTATGTGGAGTAAGTATGTAAGTATGTTTAAGTATGTCTGTGTTTAGTGCACGCACCTTTCAAAACCTCAGCTATACCCTCAAAGTCACTTGGGAGCATGTCAGCTTTAGTTTCAGGCAGGTTAATCATTTCTCTCACTTCCTGAAATAAAATCAGAAACAGAAACAGCTTTAAAACCAATTATGTTTACACACTGAAGGAATATTTCTGTCACCTTAAAAATATTTATAAAATTAGAAATATGATGCCCTTACAGGATGCAGAAAAACTAGTTCATGTTTTTGTAACATCTAGATTAGACTACTGTAACACTTTACTGTCTGGGTGTTCAAGTAAGTGCATAAATAAGCTTCAGTTGGTTCAGAATGCAGCAGCAAGAGTCCTTACTAGATCTAGAAAATATAACCACATCACCCCTGTTTTAATCAGTCTACACTGCTCCAAATTAAATCTCGCATTGTTTACAAAATACTACTACTGACGTTTAAAGCACTTAACTGCAGTATCTGAGTGAACTACTTTATCATTATGATCCTCCACACCTACATAGATCAAAAGTTGCAGGCTATTTGTTGGTACCTCAAATAATAAAGACTACAGCAGGAGGCAGATCTTTCTCTTATAAAGCCCCACAGTTATGAAACAACCTTCCAATTAGTGTTCAGGACTCAGACACATTCTCAGTGATCAAGTCGAGGCTAAAAACATATTTATTTAGTCAAGTCTTTTATCAGTAGGTTTTTCTTAGGTAAAGAAGTAGATCTGGAAGAATCATGGATATAGAGTGTTCGCTAATCTGGGATATTTGTATGCTGTCGTCCCCTCACTCTCACATGTTCACTCCGGTTTGTTGGCGCTGGTGTGGTGGGTCGTCTCTTATCCCAGAGATCCCTCATGTCTGTATTACCTTCTGGCTCTCCCTTTTAGTTATGCTGCCATAGCGAGTCCTGCCGGAGTCCCCAACTGCACAGTGACATTAACTTTCATACAACAATAAGGATACTTAATAATCCATATCCTTTTCTCCCTGTCAACCCTTCTCTCTCTCTCTCTCTCTCTCTCTCTCTCAAGTTAAACATGCTCCTGAGGTTCCAGTGACCAATGTTCCTGCTACATTGACTCAGGACTACAGTTTGCATCTGATCACCATCACTGCACACCTCAACATCATTTATCTGTAATAAATGGAACTTCTAATCCATTCATAGTCTATTCAGTGCAGAAAGTACAGACATAATATAACAAAATATAAGTAAAACAGACAATTGAATAATGCACTATATACAGAAACAGAAATCGCGTTTAAAAGAATGCACATATGTTATTTACAAGTGTGCAGTTAACAGAAGTACCATTTGGATTCTAACTATAAGGACAGAAGATGAGACAGAAGACAGGTTATATTCCACTTAATATTTGGTTGGGACGTGTTGGTATAGTATTCCTTATGTTTATAGCGTGTAATTCCGAAGAAAAGCTTCATGGAAAATCATGTAATGTTGTACTCAAACATTAGTCTTGAATCAGCTAATCTTTAGACAGTGACATGAGAGTCTGTATGTCTAGCTTTGGATGCCACATGTTTCAACAACTAAAACAAGCTGTGACCTGAAACCTCAAAACTTATTTATCCCACAAGGGTAATCAAAAACAAGTTTGGGTCATGTCTATCAAGGCTTTTAAATGCTTCATGTCTTAAAAAAAATAAATAAAAAAAGTGTGCTGGCCCAAAAACAATAAGATTTTTAAAATGTACAAAAAAAACAAAAAAAAAAAAAAAACAAACAAACAAAAAAAGGCACAAATTTAGCTTGAGACTGAAAAAGTTTTCTGTTGAGGGTATATATATGGAATTAGGCCACTTACATAAAACTATTGGCAAAAATAATGAGGAATGATGCATCTTGCAAAATGAAATGGAAAAATATTGTTGTTTTTTTTTAAATGAAGAGAATTTGAATAAGCCAAATAGAGGAAATAAAAATTTAAATAGAGTGAAAAAGAGGCAGAGATTTAGACAAAATGAAAGAGGAGAAATAAATGCTGACACTGACAAACTCTTATACTGTACCTTTATGGAACATGCAATTTGTAGAGGTCCTCTCCTTCCAACAATCAGCACTCTGTTCACCCGACTGGCTTTGAGAGACTGCAGGGCCTGTTCAGTAATGTCGGTTTTCTGCCAAAAAAAATACACCCAAAAAGACTTTTATTCACCCCTCTCTTTAGGATACATGAGAGCAAAGTCAGCTTTACTGCTTTTGGCAAAAATATATATTCATCTATTTTTTCTCTTCTATACGTCATGTGCTAGAGTAGCCTCGTAAAAGTTAAACCACGGAGCTGTGTAAAGAGAAAAATGTGTCCAGAAGCATTCATTGATTTAGGAAAGATCTGAAATTCAAACCATGATATAATTTCACTTTTTTTTTATAAATGAATCACATGAAAATATAAAACTAGTACCCGGTTGATTCACTGATATTTATAAATAATTTCTTATTGTTAATAAAAGCTTCTTAGTATTATGTGTTGTGTAGCCACCTTTAGATAATCCAGTGGTGACAAGAGGATTCTGGCAACATCCAGTGCTACGTTTCCCTGTCCCAGAACCACAGCTGTCTCACAGCTCAGATCTGGACACAACTGCATGAGAAACATGAACCAAACGAACAGCAGGTTGTCTAAACAGTTTCCTGTAAAGGCTATTACATGTTTATATATTTAGAGCTGTTGCATAGAAGAAATATGGTTTGTTTTTGCCCTGTCCAATTTCTGGGAAAATTTTAATGCAAATACAGCAAAAGACACACACAGACACACACACATGCAAACAAAGACAGACACACACACACAGACACACACAAACACACACACAATCTATCAAAGGCAATTATATTATATTATATTATATAATATTATATTATATTATATTATATTATATCATATCATATTATATTACCGTAATTTCCGGACTATAAAGCGCACCCAAATATAAGCCGCACCCACTGAATTTTACAAATATTTTTATTTTGAACATAAATAAGCCGCACCTGTCTATAAGCCTGTCTACACTGAAACTAATGAACTTTACACAGGCTTTAACGAAAGACAGTGTCTGTTACACGGTGTAACGGGTGAAATATGTTGTGGCTCCTTTAAGAGCAGAGCGGCATTTTGGGAATAGCCTGCCGCCGCATTTTTCCGCTATTACTGCATGTGTGCAAGACCGAGGAATATGTCCTTATTATTTTCTGATGCTCATTTTTAAGTTTCTTTGACTAACCCGTAACGCTGTTGCCAAGAAAAATAAAAAAGCACAAGTTTTGGAAACCTGTTTGTGCTTATATGATTTCTGTTGCAACTGGAGTTAGCGAGCTATCCCATGACCCTGACTCAACGCGTTACACGGCTTGTATCTAAACAGTAGCCTACCAAGAAAGTCATTGTTCACCGTCTTCCTCCTTCCTTTCACAACTATTTCTCTCAGGAGTTTTTCTTTTGGCATCGTTGTGCGTTTAAAAATCACCATCGGTGAAGCTTTTCTCCCGATGCCGTGCAGCTCAGAACACAGGTAAGGTGTTTTTTCATGCCCGGTTGTTTTCAGCGTGACGAATGATTGACATTTCCTGTTGACAGTCCGAGTGAGCGGCAGGTCAAACATCAGAGGAACATCATCCATATTTATGATGTGGTGCGGCCGGATTCAGTGGGAGCGCATCTGATTTAATATAAAGAATTTCATTGGTCTAATGTTATGGGGCTCAGTTTTTTGTCTTGAAGTTTGTGAAACCAGGAAAAACTGAGCACATTTAAACCTGGGGCAATTTCGCATAGCCATTCCACCAAGTCGATTATGTGGAGCAGGTTAGAGTAAAAATAAAATAAAATAATAATGAACAAAAACCTGTAAAATAAATTAGAAGCTCAGATAGATACAGGAAGACCATGTGAACCACCATTGAGACAGTGACTTATGTTCAAATTTGAAACATGACCCTGGAGGCTACTTACTTAGTGGTTTAAAAGTTGTTTAAGAGTTAAAACTGAACTTTTAATTAAGAAGTAAATGAATTACATAGACGATAAATAATGGTTTGCTCGAGATAAATGCTCTAGTGCACTGTTAAAATGGCAGTTAAATATTACCCCTTGGTTGCTTGGAAGTCCATTGTACCATCCCACAAAGTCTCTGGCTGAGAACACACCTTCAAGACTTTCTCCAGACACTCTCATAGACCGATTCCCATCTGCCCCATAACTCTGAACAAATACAAAGCAAGTATGTCTAAATGAGGTACTGGAACATGGATTTGAGCACATGAAAATATAAACCAATAAAAGAATAAAATAATTCTCACAAGTACAACCGCGTGATAGGCATTCTTTAGTTCCTCCACGCTGACATCCATGCCTACACCGACATTGCCAAAGAATGAACAGCGTTCATGCTGGGCCGTCTGTGTGAATGTGTTAATGACGTTCTAAAATAAAATGTAAAGGATGAAAAAAAAAATGTTTAACCATACAAATATTTAATGCTTGTATTGTCTATATTGTCTTGTATTCTCTCATATAGTCTGTTTTGTCTTGTATAATCGAAGCGAACTGTATTATGTTATTTATGTCTGTACTTTTGAGAGGCACCAACAGCTGGAACCAAATTCCTTGTGTCCAGGGCCGCTGGAAGTCATTTTGAACAGGGGGTGCTGTGAATTTTTTTTATTTATTTTTTTGGACAATAAACCTATGAGCCTATGGGCCTATTTAGAATACATTTTAAAAATAAATACATAGGGCTGTGACGATGGCAGTTTTTTTACCACCGCGGTGGTAATGGACCAAATACCGGCGGTGTTGCGGTGGTTGGGGGGTTGTTTTGAAATAAATAAATAAAAAACAAAGAAACAACACACTAAAGCCTGTAAAGCATTGAAATAAATATCAGTAAATACTGGTAACTTACATAATATAATAAAGTTGAATCCATTTAAAAAAAAAAAAAAAAAAAAAAAAAAAAAACAGTTTTATATTTCCACACAAAGACGCGTTATAGCCTCCCGCTCTGCGCTTTGAGAGGGATGTGGAACACGAGCAGGAAAGAGACCACGATCTCTTTTTCTGAGATCTTCATGTTGTTGTAAAAGGTATGAAGAGCTAATTTTATCTTCCACAAGGGCAAGGCATTTAGGCTATGTTTGCGCGCTGCCAGAGAAAGCCAAACTAAAATCACCCGCGCGTGTGAAACGCGCTTTACAAATGAACTTGACGCGCCTTACCAATTATCATATGTCTAATTAATAACAAGCACAAACTGTAGGCTATTAAAAAGAATTTGACTTACAAGTAAAAATGTAGGCTATCTGTACAGCGTTTTTTCTACTTTACCACAGTAAAGAATACGAAAATAATCGACCTAAAAGCGAACAAAGGAAGAAACGTTTAATCCACTTTGGAAATGGGTGAGACGCGAGTGAAGATATGGGAAAAGAAAAAAGAGATTCCATGCAGGGATGAGACACTATTTTTGATTATTCGATTAGTTGATTTAATTATAGAATATCTAATGTTCTAATGTCTGTTGTGCGATCATTCTCTAAAATAAAATTTCCATGTTCTGGTGCTGTAACCAGAGGGTGACGCTGCCAATAACACACATAACAGCTGTCACAAAGAACCGGCAAAAGTAATGATTATGAATCTGTCAAATATAGCAAGGAGACATTTGAATTGTTTATTAATAAAGTG
>JAAIIK010000400.1:447266-458943 GCA_014706435.1 Silurus glanis
GTGTGTGTGTGTGTGTGTGTGTGTGTGTGTGTGTGTGTGTGTGTGTGGGTTTATGTGTCTTTATGTGTCTGTGTATTTGTGTTTCTGTGTATCTGTGAATGCGGGTCAACATCACCTTGAAGATCGTATGAAGGTTGTAAATGTATTGCATGTGCACTCAATTTTTGGGGGGTTTGTACATGTTTATCAAAGAAAATAAGCTAAGGCTATTATGTTTCTGCTGGAAAAATTTTTGAAACTAGTCAATTTGACCCGAATACCATACAAAGGTTATCTAGTAGATCCTAACATAGACAATTCTTCAGATTTTTGAAGATGTTCATAATTAATTCGCTATAAACATCATGGGCAAATTTTATTCAAACCTTTTAGTTAAGCATAAAAAAAATCTGGTGGTAAAAAAAGGTAATCTGAATAAAGCAGGTTGTTTCATATTAAATCACACAAAATAAGAAAAGTGAGGGGAGATACACAAAAAAGTAAGAAAGGTGAAATATACTTGTCACATGTACATTAAAGCACAGTGAAATTCTTTCTTCATCTATCCCAGCGATATTAGGAGCTGGGGTCAGAGCTGGGATCAGCCACGATACGGCGCCCATGGAGCACAGAGGCTTAAGGGCCTTGTTTAGGGGCCCCAAGAGTGGCAGCTTAGCGATGCTGAACACTGACATTCCGGTCAGTAACCCAGAGCCTTAAATACATTCGGTGCAACCCAGATGAGCATTGGTTCCCTCTTGAGTCTGGTTCCTCTCAAGGTTTCTTCCTTATGCCATCTCGGGGAGTTTTTCTTTGCCACAGTCGCCACCGGCTTGCTCATCAGGGACAAACTTACTCTTATAAAGAACATCTTATTCATTTTTATCACCACATTATCTGTGTAAAGCTGCTTTGAGAGACATGTTCATTGTTAAAAGTGCTATACAAATTAAAATTAATCAAATTGAATTGAAAATACTGAGCTACAGTACCACCTCCCCTGAATATCAGATGTTTCTTGTTTAATGACATTTTACACTGAGAACAGAACATCGAATCATATAAATCAGTTTAACAAATAAACTGCCGAGCAGAGAGAGAAAAAACCCCAAACTGCTTCCTTTGGCTACAGCCAAAACTCTTTCCCAGGCTCTTCTTATCAAATAAAAGGTAAAATCTTAGAATACACACACACACAACGTCTCTAGGTTACGTATGTAACTCTAGTTCCCTGAAGGGAACGAGACGCTGCGTCGGAACGCTTTGGGAATGCCACTGCGTCCATGCTCTGAATAATGAGTCTAATCTCTTTTTGAAAGCAGGCTGTCACCGGCGGGGTGACGTCACGACCAGGAAGTATAAAACGCCCGTGGAGAGAAGCTGGCTTCAGCTTCTGTAACCGAGAAGGAAGCGCTGAAGGGATGCCGGAGGTGTGGCATAGAGACGCAGCATCTCATTCCCTCAGGGAACTAGGGTTACATATGTAACCTAGAGACGTTCCCTTTCAGGAACTCTAGCTGCGTCGGAACGCTTTGGGAACGAGAGTCCTATAACACCACACCGACCAGTCCCTGACTAGTGTGAATGAGCACAGCTAGGACGAAGGACAGAGGTGCCAGGAGTGGCACAGAGGTCAAGGTTGTAACCCGCTCTAGGGTGCAGGAAGGCACTGGCCATGCCTGGAGTGAACTCCAGAAAAGAGGGGGCCACAGAAAGGGCCTGTAAATCACCTACTCTCCTCAGAGAGCAGATAGCCAGCAAGAACGCGGTCTCCATGAAATCTAGGCCACAGGCTCGAAGGGGGGCTCAGACAGAGCCTCCAACACTACAGACAGGTCCCCCCCAGTGCATCCAAGAGTGCCTGGGTGGGACCTGGCTGTAGTGTTGGAGGCTCTGTCTGAGCCCCCCTCAGCCTCCGGGTGCCGTGGAGAAAACGCGTCACTAGTGGATCTCTGCCCAGAGAATGCTTGGACACGGGGGCATGATACGCCGAAACGGTGGATGCATAGACTTTAATGGTGGATGGAGCCAACCCTTTTGCGAACTGCTCCTACAGAAACTCCAGCACTGAACCAACTGGGCAGTGGACTGGGTTCTAATGGTGCCAGGAGCACCATGCAGTGAACAGGCACCATTTTGCGGCATACAACCTCCTCATGGAGGGAGCTCTGGATTGGAGAATGGTCTCTACCACTTCGGTGGAGCGACTGGAAACTTGGAGTTGTGCCCCTTTCGGGGGGAACCCAAAACTTCCACAGCTCTGGGCGGGGGTAAACTATTGCGCCCCCTGATTGAGAGAGGAGATCACTCCTCAGAGAAATCTCCCATGGAGGGTGTTTGAGGAGGGCCACCAGGTCCGTGAATGACGCCGAGATAGGTGGTTCTCCGTGATGGAGAAAGCACACTCTTCCCAGCATTCAGCCGAAACCCCAGCTACTCCATGTGAGCAAGAACAACATCTCGATGTCGGACCATCTCGATGGCCTCCTTCCTCAGAATAGTGTCTACTTCTTGTTCCAGGACCAGAGCCTGCTCGCTTCTCACCAAAGTGGGAAAGAGCCCGTTGAACCGGGGCGGGCGAGACCTGAACTGAATCACATAGCCTGGCTCTACAGTGCTCAGAACCCACTGGGACATGTCTGGCAAAGCCATCCAGGCTGCCAGGTTCTCCCTTAAGGGTATCAGTCTCTCAAGACTGACCTCCAGTGTGTCTAGAGCCAGGGTCTGCAACAACGCCTGGTGGAACCTAAGGAGGGAGCTCGTTGGCGCTGGCCATGCGCTGAAACACATTTCATGTCAGGGTCAACAAACAAAGGTCCCTGAAGGGGCCGGAGGGAAACGGGCACCAAAAGAAGCGGTGCTACACAGGTTGGGACAGGACTCCTGGAACCTGTTGACTACCAAGTTACACCCAACCAGATGTTTGTTGCTGACCTGTATTTGCTGTTCTTTTTAAACACTTTCTTTAAAATTTTTTTTTTTTGCTCTACTATAGTTTGTACATAATGTACAGTTGATTTAAAAAGTATGCACACATATAAAATTGCATGTTTTCTTTAAATAAAGACAGAAATACAACATAAATTTTAGACTTGTTACATCTTTAATGTTATGTTGTCTTGTGGTGAAAAAATCTGTTAAACAAGTCTCAAAACTCAGCATTCGATATGTTTATTCGATATTCGAAAATGTTTTATTTGGCAATTCTGCAGAAAGTGGGCATCGCTGTCCTCTCAAAACATGAGCAGATAGAAGAAGCCCTGAGCTGAATAAACAGTATCCAGAGAACAATTTATTAATAATTAGTAACATTTAAAAAAAAGTGTATAGTTTCATTATCTAAATGCATATTATTTAGTAAAAATGTTTTGTTAAATGTCTGTAGTAAATGACGTGACTTGTGAAATTTTGTTTTTTACTCAAACTTGAGTATTTTCTAGCAATTGATTATAGATAGAAGTTAAAATAAAATTGCATTTCACTGTACTGTAAACATTCATGTAAATAACACAGGGCTGCGCTCCCTAAACCCCAGATGCGCTGAACAACTTCTACGCCCGGTTTGAGATGCAGAACAATGTGAAGGCAAGGAAGACCACCCTTCCTCACAGTGACCAGGTGCTCTGTCTAACCATAGCTGAAGTGAGAAAAACTATGCAAAGTTAACCCACGGAAGTCTGCTGGACCAGACAAGGTTCCTGGCAGAGTGCTCAGGGAATGTGCAAAACAGCTAGCGGATATTTTCAGTGACATCTTTAATATCTCCCTGAGCAGTGCTGATGTTCCTATGTGCCTCAAGACAATGACCATCATCCCCATGCCAAAGAAGTCTACAGTCTCCTGCCTATCGCCACGTCGTACTCACATCCATCGTAATGCAGTGTTTTGAGAGGCTCGTCATAAGGCACATCAAGATCCAGTTTTCACCCTCACTGGACCCCATGCAGTTTTCGTATTGTCCAAACCGTTCCACGAACGGTCATCTTCACGACACCCCATCTGACCCTCACCCACCTGGACAATAAGGACGCATACGTACGAATGCTGTTCATAGACTTTATTTCAGCATTCAACACAATCATACCTCAGCACCTGATTGAGAAGCTGAGCCTACTGGGCCTGAACAAATCCCTCAGACCTCAGTCAGTCCGGATCAGGAACAGCATCTCCAGCACCACCACACTGAGTACTGGGGCCCCTCAAGGCTGCGTGCTCAGCTCACTGCTGTTCGCTCTGCTGACTCACAACTGTGTAGCAATGCACAGCTCAAATCACATAATAATGTTTGCCGATGACACGACCATGTCGGGTCTCATCAGCAAGAACGACAGGTCAGGATACAGAGAGGAGGTGCAACAGTTAACTGCCTGGTGTAGAGCCAACAACGTGTCTCTGAACGCTGACAAAATCAAAGAGATGGTTGTTGACTTCAAAAGAGCGGCCATTCTCATTGCGTGGTTTCGGAACTGCACCGTCACGGATCACAAAAGCCTACAGAGGATAGTGAGGACATCATGCAGTTTGCCGGGATTTTTAGTGGAAGTGCTGTTAAGTGTGAGCATTAAGGGAATACATACAAATATTATGATACATTTATGAAAAAAATTGCAAATCACATAGTTCTGTCCAGTATAAGTTTAATAAAAATAAGTACTTATGTTTATGTAAGAAACAAATAAATTGAAAACAAATATAAAACAAATAAAATTACAGTACAGTGAATCAGCTTATTTCATGTTCTATATCAAATGTTCAAATGTAGCATTTGGTGGTTTGCTACAGTATGCTGAATAGCTCTTGTATAAAATACATTGCCACAACAGAAAAATGCATAATCAGAAATATGTTATTTGTGTTATTGTAATGTTATTGTATGTTATTGTAATATTATAATGTTATTTATTTATATATATATATATATATATAATTTTGTAAAATGTTTAATATTATAAATTGTATGTTTAATAATTTAACATTAATGGACATACCGTATTTTTCGGACTATAAGCCGCTACTTTTTTCCCACGTTTTGAACCCCGCGGCTTAAACAATGAAGCGGCTAATTTATGGATTTTTCCTGGGTTTTTCCCGGTTTCACAAACTTCAAGCCAAAAAACTGAGCACCAAAACATTAGACCAATGAAATTTCCGAACGGAAACGAAAAAACGCACCTCACCTGTGTTCTGAGCTGCACGGCATTGGGAGAAAAAACTTCCACCGGTGGTGATTTTTAAACGCACGACGATGCCAAAAGAGAAACTCTCGAGAGAAATAGTTGTGAAAGGAAGGAGGAAGACAGTGAACAATGACTTTCTTGGTAGGCTACTGTTTAGATACAAGCCGTTGTAGCGCGTTGAGTCTGGGTGAAGTGAGAGCGCGCTAACTCCAGTTGCAACAGAAATCATATAAGCACAGACAGGTTTCCAAAACTCGTGCTTTTTTATTTTTCTTGGCAACAGCGTTACGGGTTAGTCAAAGAAACTTAGAAATGAGCATCAGAAAATAATAAGGACATATTCCTCGGTCTTGCACACATGCAGTAATAGCGGAAAAATGTAGACGGCTTATAGACAGGTGCGCCTTATTTATGTTCAAAATAAAAATCTTTGTCAAATTCAGTGGGTGCGGCTTATATATGGGTGCGCTTAATAGTCCGGAAATTACGGTAGATTAAAAAAAAAAATAAAAAAAAAAGGTAAAACACTTTTTTGACACATAGACAGGGTTTTGCAGATACAGCAATTAAATCACTTTTTAAATATAATTCTGTTCTGAGATTTAAAAAGGGAAACACCTCTCAAATTTCAGGTTTACTTGTTGTCATCACAGTTGTTGAGACAGGTAAGGTGTATAATGCAGTCCTTTTTTTCTTATTCTATAGGCACATACTGCAGTAATGACTGTGATAAGAGAAAACAGAAGAAAAGCTAAACCTGCAGCTTTGACTTCAGTTGGTAGATCTGAGAGAAAAACAGAAGCCATCATGGTTAATTAAACCTACATCACAACCTCTAATAGCAAATCAAACACATTCACATTCATTTGTAAGGAGAAGTGTGGAGATTAATGATTGCAATAACAGTGGTACGTGCACTAGATGAATCGAAAACAGAATAATAAATGTGATATATTTATGTAAAACGAGTTGGTGCCTGCTGTGGAAAGAATAACTGATATTTAATTTCACTGCATTTATCATATGTTTACATTTACAGCATTATGCAAACACCTTTATCCAATGACTCCATTTATACAACTAAGCAACTGAGGGTTCAGGGCCTTGCTTAAGGCACTAACTAGCAATCATAATAAACTTACAAAAATACTTATGGAACAAAAAAGGGAAAGTACCTATAGTCACTGTGAAAGTACTGTTGTTATGTCCAGTTTTCATTTGTATCCACAATGTGTAATTCCCGCTGTCATTTAATGCTGCATTTGCAATCGTGTAATAATATGTGCGATTGCCATTCACAGGCTCCATTTTTTTTTCGAGCTTCTTACCATTATGTATAAAATGATAGTCCTCATAAACATATGATTGACTGGTAACATTGCAGGTTAGATTGAACGATTTTTCAACAATCCCTGTTTGGTTTGGGCAGTCTATATTGACAGCTGAAAACAACAATAACAACAAAAATTGTGAGTTGATAAAACTTGATACAGTAGATTTCAAACACACACACTTCATTATGTAACTTATCTTTGTCTAGTGGTGCTTTATCAGGGCAGTAGTAAAATTTATTTTACTTTTCCAAGTATTGACTCACTTGTTTGATTTCCATATGTGGTGATCAGCAGGACTGACATCAGCATCCAATAAAGAAGATATATTTGATCCATGGCTTCTTTCCTTTTGGAGCAACATGTGATTATTAACTAATGTGATTTATCTACATTTCCTCTATAATTTAAGACTATAGCTATCATAAAAAAAAGCAAAAAAAGTTTACACACACACACACACACACACACACACACACACACACACACACACACAATCTTGCTATCTATATTAACTATTTTGAAACATTGAGACAGCTCCTTATGACAAATTGCTTAATCGATCTGGACATTTCCTCAAACATTTCATTGAGCAGTTGGTCATTTTAGCTGATATGGAGAGAGGCATGACAGTTTTTTTTTCTTTTTTTGCTTTCAAAATCTTATGTGTGTGTGCTTTGTTTCCCAAGTAATAAATCTAAAAGAGATTTCTTATTCTAATGAAAGAGTATCTTTTTGGTTCCAATGTATAATGTTTGTTGTTTTTTAACAGGTCTGTAAATTATCTGTCTAAGGTCATCTGCCAAATGCTGCAAATATAATTGTTAATGCATTACACGTTACTACTAAACGTTATTTAGTACAGAGATCAACAACAGTGCTGTCATGTCATTTATATTTAAATGCTCCACATAAAAAAGCAGACCAGCAAGGTTCAGACTTACTTACGAGTCCTAAGTGTTGCCACTTCACAGCTGTGAAACTGTTCTACTATATGTCTTCTTCTAAAGTAGGTTTATGCCGTGTATGCACAAATCCAAACATTTATACAGTCCAGGTTTAGCGCAAAAAACATAGCCGGCAGAAGAATTTGGAACTCCACCTCTTTTCTTCACTCACTCTCTCTCCCATTCTCACATACAAATACACACACAGACACGGACACCTAAGGACAGAATGAACAGTTTACTTGCAGTAACTTGTTGATAAGAACAATATCTACAGTATACATTGACAAAAATGTTGTAGAACACTTTAGAAAACACCTGAAAATAAAAATACTGCATAAAACCATACTTCATAACTCACCCAATTTCCCTTGGCATGATGTCTAGGAATTTCACAGATTACATTACAGCACAGTGAAATTCTTTCTTCTCATATCCCAGCTTGCTCGGAAGCTGTGGTCAAAGTGCAGGGTCAGCCGTACCTTAATGACATTTTACTGGCAGCCTACATTGACAGCTGCACATCTAAACATATAACGTGCTTAAACAAAAAACTGCCTAGCAGAGGGAGAAACCCAGTTGCAGGCCATGCATTTGGTACCTGGGCCTTCAGTGGGGACTTACCCAACTTAATCCGCCTCTTAATACCACCACTATTACGTTGCAATTATAGAAACCATCAATACTGTACAAAAACGCAATATAACAACACGTGGCGCTACAGGGAGAGAGGCATTTCACATATGGAGGGTGAATACCATTTTACTAAAGCAAGAAAACCAGTTAAGACTCCAAACCTCTACACTACCACCGCAACTGTGCCACCAACATCATCTGGAGCAATTCAGAATCAATATTTGTCTAATAACATGACAAAAACTTCAAAATGTAAATAAAATACAACCTACTCACCAGAGATGCAGACTCATAATGTGCGCCGCTCCTCAGAGGATGTAATCCAGTTGTACCACTTGTATTCACTGGTCTGGAAGTGGTGAACAAACCCTTTCCTGGGCTGAGACAAACTAGCTAGCTTCGGGGTTGGCCAACCTCTCCTTATGATGTCTAGCTTTTCTTGAAAATGTATTTTTAACTATGTCAGAGACCAAATAAATTTCTCTGCCTCTGTAGGCAAAAAAGTCTAACTCAAATGTATTCATGTGTGCAGCGCTACAGATGTGTTTTGCCAGTCGAACTTGGCTGTAACAGTTTCCCTCTGACCAACCAATCAGCGGATGGAAAAATTATGAAGCTATTCTGGGAGCTAGCTGTGAGGTGAATATGAAATCTGATTGGTTAAAGAAACAGAACTATTCATAATATTCTCTATGATAAAAGGGCCAGCAGTACTAACTTTGAAGGCCCTGGGCAGATTAGATTGACATGGCAGCACATAGAGGCTGAAATCTGATTGGACAAAAAATCTAACATACACATACACATACACATACTGGAAGCAGTGCAGCCAAGAGAAATGCTACAAAATGAAGAGAATAAACTGTTGGGAATAAATTTACTGGAGAAACCACACTGCTCCCTATGGCTCCAGCTGAAACACTTTCCCAGGCTCCTCTCATCGAATAAAAGGCCAAAACTTTGAATACACACAAATACAGTTCTGATTCTTCCTATTACTGATTGAGCACAGGTGTACCCAATTACACCTGACCCAATGCTTGTTGCTGATCTGTTTTTTGTTTTTGATTTCTTTCTTTTTAAACTTTATTTCGGTCTACTATAGTTTGTACATCACATACAGTGGAAATATAAAGTCTAATCACCATTAAAAACTAAGTCTTTAATGTGATCCTTGTGCTGGAAAATCTGTTAAACAATTCTTGAAACTTAGCATTCGATGGGTAAAAGCAAGAGAAAATGGTCAATTTGGCATTTCCGCAGAAAGTGGCCATCCCTATACTCTTCAAGCTTTGTAGAAAAACTAAATACATACTGAGTGGCCTTTTCAACATTCTCTACCTGTCAGGGATCCACCTGCCACACCCCCTTTGGTGGCTCTCTATGCCTCCGCTCTCCCTAGAGCTCCAGGCTTAACCACGCACACCTGGGGCTCATCATCAATCATGCCTCCACTCTCTCTGGAGCTCCAGGCTTAATCATGCTCACCTGGGGCTCATCATCACTCCACCCCGCTTCTACATAAGCTCCGCACTCACACTCACTCCCTTGTTCGTTATTGTATGTGTTCATGGTTTCATGCAGGACTCTATGTGTTCCGTTCCTTCCGGACTCCAATATCCTGTACCGGCTGCGCGTTTCCTCCCAGCGCATCTCGGACCAGCTACGCTTCTCCCCAAGCGCACCTCAGACTCTCTCAACCCAAGGACTGCCGTGTGCATGTGTGTGTGAGTGTGTGTGTGCTTGTGTGTCACTCTCCCTCACTCTCGTCATTAAAACCCGAGCGAGCTGTACTTCGGCTTCCGCCTCCGTTTCATTCGCTCCGTGACACTACCATGTAACAAAATAAAATGTTTTTTGCGTCACCTTGCTGCACAAGCACACACTATCTCATAATTTAGTTAAAAGCCATGTTAGGGCATCTAGAAACAGTCCAACACATACAGTAGCACAAATAAAAACAAAGTAGAAACAAATAATTTTTTTCCCCCTACAACAAACAAAATCCAGAGAAAAATAAATGTATAAATAGGAACATTTTAAATAAAAAACCCTACAACACCTTAATTGCATAAGTCTGCACACCCTTTCATAATGGGGGCTCTAAATGTCCTCTAAGTTAACCAGCCACATTCAGAATTAGGCCTGTAGGTAAATGACAGTTAAAGTAAGATAAAGCTGTAGTCCAGGTATTTGCTTGAATGCTTGGGGTTTTATTTTACTAAGAGTATTCAGCCACAAAGAGTTGCCAAAGAAACTGCTGAATGGTACCAATCAGAAAAGCGATATAAAAGAATATTAAAGGCACTGAATGTACCATTAAAACTGTTAAAACCATCATCAATTAATGGAGAAAGTGCAGCAACACAAATTTGATCAAAGAATGAGGAAAAATCTTTTCAGATTTCAGAATTATGGGAGATATCCCCTAATGGGAGAAGCCAAAAAAAGAAGAAGGAGAAGGAGAAGGAGAAGAAGAAGAAGAAACTTAAAAATAAACTTAGGGAACAAAAAAGGGAAAGTACCTATAGTCACTGTGAAATTGGTGCTGTTCAGTCCATTACTCAGATGTATCCAAAATGTGTATATGTGAATATAATTTACTGTTGCAGTTGTAATCGTGTAATAAAATGTGTGATTGGCATTACCAGGGTCCATTTTATTTTGAAGCTTGGTACCATTATGTCTAAATATATGGTCTTTGTAAATACTTGAATTTTTTTTATATGTAACATTGCAGTTTAGATTTAACGATTTCCCAGCAGTCCCTTTTTGGTCAGGGCAGGTTATGTTGATATCTGTAAACAGCCTGATAGATTACAAACACACACTCTTGTACACACTCTTTGTCTAGTGGTGCTTTATCAGGGCAAAAGTATTTGACTGACTTGTTGTTCCATAGACGGCAGAGGTGGCAAAAGGACACACATCCTTTACTTAAGTAGAAGTACAGATACTCATGTTTTAAAATACTCGGGTAAAAGTTGAAGTACTGATTATACTTTTTTACTCAAGTGAAAGTAAAGACGTTTTGGCTCTGACATGTACTTAAGTGAAAAGTAGTTATTACTTCTACCTGTTTTAGTGTCACGTTGGTAACTGGACCTCACATCATATTTATATTAGGGCTGTCAATCAAATTAAATATTTAATCACAACTTAATCGCACATTTCTATCGGTTCTAAATGTACCATATATTAATACTTCCTGTTTTTAATACTTAAGCAATATGGACATTGAGAAATATGGATGCAACATAGAGCATAAAGACAAAACATTCTTGTAAGTGTTTTAAAGTAATGATGGTGGTTTAAATTACGTAAATCATCAGGACACCAAACGGAACCTTTGCTATGTTTCCACACGGACAGTTAATGAGGTGATACCGGAAAAACTGCACCTCTTCAAGTCAAGTCAAGAAGTGTGTTTTTGTGTTGGGCTGAAGGTTTTCATTTTGCCTCTTTTTTATTAAGTTTTTTATTTATGTATTTATTTATTTTTTTTTATAAAAATGGTAAAAACAGAAATGTGCGCTGAATTGAAAGGTTTAATAATATTTTGTGCCGTTTAAAAGAATTTGCGTTTGAATTTTGACAGCCTAATATA
>JAAIIK010000400.1:497555-503239 GCA_014706435.1 Silurus glanis
AGATAATCGACAGAATATACATTTGCTATACCTCAAACTCACTAATGTGCCACTTGTATCAGTGAAGTTGAACATTTTGTTTACATGAAACATTAAAAATCAGTCAGCTGAATAAATTACAAAAATATGATGTAAAACTACACAACATGAATAGAAATACATAATCTGATGCAATGTTGAATACAGTGATTAACCTCATAATCATAAAAGAGATTTAAACCAAAACCACAGGGTGAACTAGAACTAGAATCCATTGCATGACTAACAAATTTTAATAAGTAATTTAAATCAGCACTGATCTTCTGAGATTGAATCCCACATCAACACTCCAGATGAGTTTCGGCTCGGGTGGTGCTTCTTAAAGCTAGAGGGCCTTGCCGTCTCTCCTGAGTCCATCTCATGCACTATTTATCTTCTGTCTACTCGAATCGGCCCGCAATTTTTCATCTACACAAAACATTAGTCTCTCGTCTCAACCAGAGAGGCCACGCGTCAGCTCCACTTCAGGCCAGCTATAAATAATGTTACGTCTCGGCCTGTAAATAAACGCCCAAAACAAGTGCTGCGGTTCAGTCTGATCACTCTCGGATGGCTCTATTACAGGACTGGCTGCCCAGTTTAGTCACTACGAAATAGACTGGAGTCATTTTGCCATGAGTTATTGTTGTAGTAAACATTATGATCACCACAGTGTCATTGTCTGACCTGTAGTTGTAACTTAGGGACTTCATTACTGTAACTGACTTCATTGCAGTTTTTGACTCTGAAGGTGTGATTAGTATTGCACATACTGTATCTTTTCAATAACATTGTTTACTCAGATGCTTAAAGCTATGCTGCTTTTATGGTAAGTAGTGGAAAAATAACCCATTTGCAAACTGAATATATTGAAATAAAATGCTATCAGATTCATAATTATATTTGGAATATATTATATAATATTTATAACAAATGTGCATATTATTATATGTTTTTATAAGAATTAATAAATTTTACTAAGGACAACCTTTGTGACTTTTTGTAGTTTGTGACTGAAATGTATTTATTAAACCTCACAGCTTATAGTGTATATAATTTAAGAAATCATATTATACTACTACTATTAATTCTTCAAAAAGTGCAGTGAAACTAAAAGAAAAGTAAAAAAAAATGTTATGAGGCAAATGAATCTGGACCTACCTTTTCCCACATCAATCTACATTCCATATCCCATGAAGACAAAGAAAATAAATAATTTTGACACCTTAACAAATGTATTAAAAACACAGAAATGTGACACTGACATACCGTATTTTTCGGACTATAAGCCGCTACTTTTTCCCACGTTTTGAACCCCGCGGCTTAAACAACTAAGCGGCTTATTTATGAATTTTTCCTGGGTTTTTCCCGGTTTCACAAACTTCAAGCCAAAAAACTGAACCCCATAACATTAGACCAATGAAATTTCCGAATGGAAACAAAAAAACGCACCTCACCTGTGTTCTGAGCTGCACGGCATCGGGAGAAAAAACTTTTGTTTTTAAATGCACGACCATGCCAAAAGATAAACTCCAGAGAGAAATTGTTGTGAAAGGAAGGAGGAAGACGGTGAACAATGACTTTCTTGGTAGGCTACTGTTTAGATACAAGCCGTTGTAATGCGTTGAGTCTGGGTTAAGGGAGAGCTCGCTAACTCCAGTTGCAACAGAAATCATATAAGCACAGACAGGTTTCCAAAACTCGTGCTTTTTTATTTTTCTTGACAACAGCGTTACGGGTTAGTCAAAGAAACTTAGAAATGAGCATCAGAAAATAATAAGGACATATTCCTCGGTCTTGCACACATGCAGTAATACCGGAAAAAATGCGTATACATATTTCACCCGTTACACCGTGTAACAGGCACTGTCTTTCATTAAAGCCTGTGTAAAGTTCATTAACATATAACATAACATATAATTTATGTTCAAAATAAAAATCTTTGTCAAATTCAGTGGGTGTGGCTTATATATGGGTGCGCTTTATAGTCCGGAAATTACGGTAAGTATTCAGATCCTATGCTATGACACTTGTAGCTCAGGTACATCCCATGTTTCCGTATCACCTTTGAGATGTTTCTCATCTTTGTTTGGAGTCCACCTGTGCCAGATATAATCAATTGGACATGATTTAAAAAGACACACACTTGTCTATACAAAGGTCTAACATCTGAAAATGAATATCAGACTCAAAGGCACTAGCTGCAGCGCTGAGGGGCAGAATTGTGTTGAGGAACAGATCTGTGCACGTTTACAAAAACATTTCTGCCTCATTGAAGGTTCCCAAAATTACAGTGGCCTCCATAATACTTAAAAGAAAGAAGTTTGGAACAACCAGGACTCATCCTGGAGTTGGCCACCTGGCTAAACCGAGCAATTGGCAGAGAGGGCCTTGGTAGGAGAGGTGACCGAGAACCTGATGGTCACTCTGACTGAGCTCCAGAGATCTCATGTTTAGACAGTAAAAACACTCAGAAGGTCAGACGCAACATCACTGCAACACTCCACTGATCGACAACACTCCATAAGATGTTTGTTAAAGTGTATGAATTGCTTTATATTTTAAACAGAAAACCAAACACAAAAAAATATCAAGGCAAATTTACAATTTCATTTTCTGTTCATCTTGTCTGTGCTCCCTTCAAATCAATCTACAGTAATTGGGCTGATCAGTGATGTGTGTAAGAAGGAAAAAATAAACATTAGGACTTTACAAAGGTAGTGGTGAAAAAAAGAGCTACAACTGATGCTCCAGATTCTTGTTTCATTTTCATATTTCTAATTAAGCGGCTTCCTCTAGCGTGTTGGGCGCATAGGCTGGCTCTTCTTCAGCACTGATTTGATGTGTTTTATCTCTGAGCACCATTCAGTCAGGGATTGACGGGATTGGACCAAACTTCTGGTCACCACAGAGGCAGAACTAATGATGACATTAGTCCAGCTTTGTGTGTGGGGCCACCAGATATGGATTAACCAAGCAAGAAATAATCTTGGATTTCATCATATGCATGAATGAACATGTGATGTATTTCTCTCTCTCTTTTTTTGTTAATTTTCTGTTTAGGTTTGATCAGAATGAATTTGTAGGTTTAAAATCTTTTTGGGTTGAGATACTTTTTTATTATTAAAACACAAGGGTCCATACAGGCTTTATTTATGTTATATTTACAATGACCTTAAATCATATTTAGCATTTTATTAGATGTACCAAAAATTTACTTCACTCGTACACTTAAATGGTTTGCATACATGACATAAGTGCTTCTTATACCATAACACAGAATTTACTTTTGGATTCTAATTGAACAAATCTGTGAAACAAATTGCAATCTTATTTTACAATGCATGCTCATATGAATTTATATGTTGAAACCTTTTGTAAATAGACTAATGTAATATTTATGGACTTTATGTAACATTTATATGCTCCAGTGTCAGTACTGCACTTTCTAAAAGTACAGTAAATGAAATAAATAATAATTTTATTGTTGGCAAATTGCTGGTAATATAAACTGATTAAAGATTTTGGAAGATTCTGTAAAATATGTTCTACTTTACTGAATATTTTTGTAAACATTTTTTAGCCACCTTGATTTTTTTCTTTCTTTCTTTCTTTCTTTCTTTCTTTCTTTCTTTCTTTCTTTCTTTCTTTCTTTCTTTCTTTCTTTCTTTCTTTCTTTCTTTCTTTCTTTCTTTCTGCTTATCCTGTTTCTTATTTTCTTAGTCACACATCTGGCTGTACTTGTACTTTATACTCCAAGTGTTTGAAGTAGAAACACTTGTAGTTATAGTGTATTCGTGGATCAGTGATCTTACACTCACAGGTGTTTACCAGCTCACAGTGTTGACAGACAGTATAACCTCCCAATATCATTACACACTAAATCCTTAATTCGTTCAATAGCCTGCAGGATCATCTAGGACTGATAGGAACAATTCCTTATTCATTCTGAAGCACTGTCTGGGTCATAATCCAGATTAAGATAATAAATGTTTATAAAATAATTAAATAATTAGATAATCCAGATTAAGATCAAAACATAAATACGGTTATACTTTCGAATTTTCACAAAAAAAATTCAATAGTTAAAATATACCAAAATTGCTTTTTTAATCTCATTTGTGGTTTATTTTTGGCCATAATAAAATCATTTACAATGTGTAACAATAAAATAAAACTTTACATTTATCTCATTAATACAACTAAGCAGCTATGAGGTTAATGGCTGGGATTTGAACTCAGTCCAACATCTAACATCTTAACCACTAAGATACGTGTCACATGCGGCAGCAGATAATCGTTGGTAAAGTGTGAGTGCAACAAGCTGACTCACTAGCCTAGGACTTCAAGGTTCTTTTGTACTCAACACAAAACATCAGTGAATAAAAGTCTTGAATCCAAAGTTCTTCATTTGACTGTTTAATTATGAATCTCAAAACATAAAAAATACACTTAAGATCTTTACTTTTCTTACAAATTAACTGTGCAGTTCCGTGTAGGTTGAAAGACTGTGTTGCTCCAAAGTCCAGTGGCTTCTGACTGTTTTGCAGGGTTCTATTTCTTTCATACTAAATCTAACAGCCAATCAAATTGCATTATACTAGATCACTGGCTAACTGTCTACATTCCAATTTCTACGTTTCATTTGCAAGACAGGTTTTTCTCAGATTTTACAAAATAAACTCGAAATATTATTACTTCCATAGAAATGGCTTCAACAGTGAAGTATCAATTCTCTTTTATAAGCAAGAAACGATTTGGTCAGGAGTTGTGTGTTTTGTGAAGATAAGAATACATCATGCATAAACTTTCAATATCTAGTGTGTTAACCCTCACTTAAGAATTTATTATTATTTTTGCCCAGATCAAATTAATTGTTATCTTGTTATTTATTCTCGAGAATGTTTTATTGACTATTAGAAGCTTTAATACTGCACTAGTTTAGCATTGTCTCTTTCTTTCCCTTTCTCTCTCTGTGTGTGTGTGTGTGTGTGTGTGTGTGTGTGCGTGTGTGCGTGCGTGTGCGTGCGTGTGTGTGTGAAAACTGTAAATAGCTTTAAATACACATGCCACCCAATGTTCTCCAGGTTAATGAAGGACTAATGCTAGTTTAATGAGGTCCAGCCGTACAGCGGCCCCCGTGGAATCAAACCTTCTTGATTCTCGTACAGAATTTTACTTTTAATTATTTTCCCTTTTTTGTATAAGCAGTTTTGCAGCTTCCCAGCTATCCCAGGTATAATGGAGTCAGTCTGTAATGTAATAATTCAGTTCATTTCAGTTGGTAGTTTATTTTCTTACAAACACAGAGTGACAATGTGTGTAAAAGGACATTAGTTTGTCCTGTTGTCACAGTTACAGGGTGAGATTTATGTAAGATATTGCAGACAAGCTCACACACACACACACACACACACACACACACACACACACACACACACTGTTATGCAGACATGTGACAGCGACCTGTTCTGCTATGTGGCACTGGGGTTTACTGTTACACAGCGGTGCGTGATGAGTGTGATACTTCAGTAATCATGAAGACAGAAATGAATTCTGTCAGCAAATGATACAGCATCTGTCCTCGCTTGTATGTGTGTATATGGTGTGAATATAAAATGTGTGTGTGTGTGTGTGTGTGTGTGTGTGTGTGTGTGTGTGTGTGT
>JAAIIK010000401.1:406-17506 GCA_014706435.1 Silurus glanis
TGTGTGTGTGTGTGTGTGTGTGTGTGTGTGTGTGTGTGTGTGTGTGTCAGGGCTCTTTAGTTACTTTTAGTTGTTAACACTGATATAAGTGAAAATAATGACCAAATATGGAAATCAAGTGAGTGGCCATAAGGGTCAGAATGGTATGAGTGGCCATTAAGGTCAAAAATGTCATAAGGGTTAAAGAAATTGAGTTAATGAGTCAAAATCAGGTGAGGGCCATTAGGGTCAAAATCAGAAGAAGTCTTGTTAGGAAAATGAAGGCAGCACTCCTGGAATAGAGAGGGTTAAGGGCCTTGCTCAAGGGCCCAACAGTGGTGACATGCAGGTGCTGGCACTTGAACCGCCAACCAGAGAACTGCACTCCCGTGGGTCCAGACACAAACGAGTGCAGCGCTGGACAAGATTTGATGGGTGAATGTGGGTGCGGGCGGTAAAATACTCATGTGCGGGTTGCGGGGGAATAAATTCATTGCGGGACTCCCGCAAAATAGTCTTAAAAATATAAAGAAAAGAATAAATTACTAAAAATCTGTGCCGTGCAAGTCTCTACCTTACGATCAGCAGTCAGGAACCTTAACCATTGGCATTCCACTAACCTGAGTGTTAACTGAAGGAATAGGTCATTAGGATTAAAATGGGTTGAAGGCCAGAAGGGTCAAAATCATCCATGAGGGTTGAAATCAGGTGAGTAACGACAATGGACGATATCATGGGACCGGTCATAAGGGTCAAAAACCCAGTGAACAACCATAAGGGTTAAAATCAGTTGAGTTGCCATAAGGGTTGAAATCATCTGAGAGTCAATAAAGGGCAATTTTTTTGTGAGCAGCCATAAGGGTCACAAATAGAGATGACAATATCTATAACATTATTACTGTCAATCTAATATATTGTAAGACCCACAGCTGTGTTGTGTTTCCATGTTGGCAGCGGATTCTCGGACAGCCTGATTCAGGATGTCATCTCCAGCTACCTGGTGCTGCCGAACAGAATCACTGTGCCACTAGTGGGTGATGTAGAGCTGGAGCAGCTGCGATTTCCCATGCCTAAGGTTAACACACACTCACACACTCTCACACACATATATATACTTAAAAAATGATGTTTCAAGGGTGTATAAATGCTTTGTGCCTCTGCCTGTGCGTGGTGTGTATTAACAGGGTGTATTAAGGATCCACTTCCTGGAAGCACAAGATCTTGAGGGAAAGGACAAGTTGTTCGGTGGTCTGATCAAGGGCAAATCAGATCCATATGGAGTCATCCAGGTTGCTAATCAGATTTTTCAGAGCAAAACCATTAAAGAGTGTTTAAACCCTAAGTGGAATGAAGTGTTTGAGGTGAGTGGGGATTAAGAAGAATGGCTCAATTTATTTCATGCTTGTAATACCTAGAATTTACATTGAGTGTGTTTGTGTGTATTACGTGTTGTATAACTCCAGGCAACAGTGTATGAACATTCTGGACAGCATCTAGAGATTGAGATTTTTGATGAAGACCCAGACAAAGACGACTTCCTGGGCAGGTACTGTTCCCTCACTATAAAATGCATCAGACTGGAAATTGTTCCGATGAAAAACATGTACGAAATATAAACATCATAGAAAAACATTTTAATTAACTCATTTTTCACCATGTTGGATCAGTAATATTCTGTAAAAATAATGTTTGCATTAATAATTACTACTACTGTTTTCTTTTTTAGTCTAATGATTGATTTATCCAAGCTTCAGAGGGAGCAGAAAGTTGAACAGGTAAAAAATATCATGTCCTGTCTTCCAGAGTTAACCCTTCAATTCGGAAAGTCGTATAAACCATTCTGTGGGGTCATAGTTACCACTTCTGTTGGGTCAGTTACCCCTTCTATTGGGTCAGTCAGCCCTTCTGTTAGGTCAGAGTCAACCCTTCTGTTGGGTCAGTTACCCCTTCTGTTGGATCAGTCAACCCTTCTGTTAGGTCAGAGTTACCCCTTCTGTTGGGTCACAGTTAGCCCGTCTGTTAGGTCAGAGTTAACCCTTCTGTTGGGTCAGAGATACCCTTTATTTTGGGTCAGAGTATCCCCTTCTGTTGGCTCAGAGATACCCTTTATGTTGGGTCAGAGATACCTACTATGTTGGGTCAAAGTTACCCCTTCTTTTTGTTTAGAGTTACCCTTTCTGTTGGGTCAGTGTTAACTCTTCTTTTCGGTTAGAGTTACCCCTTCTTTTGGGTCAGAATTAACCCTTCTTTTGGGTCAGAATTAACCCTTCTGTTTGGTCAGAGTTAACCCTTCTATTGGGTCAGAATTAACCCTTCTGTTGGGTCAGAATTAACCCTTCTGTTGGGTCAGAGTTACCCCTTCTATTGGGTCAGAATTAACCCTTCTGTTGGGTCAGAGTTACCCCTTTCTGTTGGGGTCAGAGTTAGTAGAGTTACCCCTTTTGTTGAATTATGATAACTGAATTAATAATTTAACTAGATGTATGTAAAAAAACATATTTATGGAATATGTGTGTGTGTGTGTGTGTGTGTGTGTGTGTGTGTGTGTGTGTGTGTGTGTGTGTGTGTACCTGCTGTAGCATTTCAACACCTGACTGCAGGGAAAGCCACTCAAGTCTTAGGTGCAGTTTTCCACTGGAGGCTTCCTCTAGGTTAAACCACTGCACACACACACACACACACACACACACACACACACACACACACAAACACAATCTCTCTCTCGCTCTTTCACACTCTCTTTTTCTCTCAGGCATTGTGGAGTATCAGGACCAATGACAGCTTGTCTTCTGCGCTGTTAATGGTTTACCTCGATTCGGCCCGGAACCTTCCGGTATGCGCACACACACACACACACACAAACTGATACGTCTGATTCCACTTGTGCATCACATCCTCGTTACACGTCCCCATGAGTGAGTCGTTACTATAGAAACGTTAAAACGTAAAAAAGTGTTGAAAAGTGACGAAAAGTGTTAAAAATTGTCGGAGCTGCTGTTCTAGAAGACACATCAACACCTTCTGACCAATCAGAGCCCAGCATTTAGTATTGTTTACCTGTTTCCTGTGAAGAGCGTATTCGAGGGCAGCTTGGGCTGTGGGAACGAGCGAGGCAGGAGAGGGTCTGGGCTGGTGTTTTGCGAGGACTCCTCTTTGCTCTGTAGATCGATACTCGTGAGTCATGCCGAATTAGAAACCTAGCTAATAGCGTGATTGGATTGAAGTACCCGACTAAGAAGCTAACGAAATCTAAAGGTGTGTTTATTTAAAAAGCATGAGTTTACTGATAGCTGCATGATTCGAATTTAATAATAATAATAATAATAATAATAATATTAATAATATTCTGCATCTTCATCATTATCATTGTTCCTCATAATGTATCAATTATCATTTATAACCCCATATATAATTCTTTCTTTATTAGCATCCCACCGCTGTCAATGACAGTTGTTTTTCCTCCATACATTCAAAAACTCTTTAAGGAATTGGGGGCGTGGTCAAGTGTCAGTTTGTGAATGGAGGGTGGAGTCAGAGGAACTGATTGGTAATTGTCAGCCCTCATCTTCTATTTTACTCTCTGACACTCACTGGACAAGATCACACTCATTCATTCATAAAAAACTACACACATCCGTGCCACTCAATTCCTCTGGCTCCACCCTCCATTCACAAAACCAGGGCTTGACCACGCCCCCTGCTACCACACCCATTTTAGACCTTTTAAAGTGTTTCTACAAGAAATATTTTACTTTCCAAGGTTTAAAATCACAAATTACACCATAATAAACAAAGCAAAGTAAAAACAATTAGAACCATTACAGGAATCCTAATGGTTTCCACTACAAATCCCATCACAAACCATTAATTGTTCAACATTTAATCAATACCCACATGGTTTCTAGTCCATGTACAATCAAGGGGTAAATTACATCAGCTTCAAACCATAGTAACCAGTATAGAAACTTACTGGAGGCGTAATAGTATCCTAAAGGTTTCTAATGGTTGCCAGTACATACCATCATGTGATCGGCAAAATATGTTCCACAGTTTCTTATTGGTTTCAGACAAAACATCAAAACACCAATTGGAGGCAAATTCGGAGTAGAGCCTCTCAATGGTTACAGCTTTCCAATTGCCATCAAAACCAATACAATTCCCATTAAAACCATTAGAAATTTTATGAGTGTTTTTAATTTGTATCATGTTGCAGCTATGTAAGTACACTATATAAGCTCAAAAGTTTGTGGACACCTGGCCATAAGATTAGAGCATCCCAATTCAACATTGTGTCTCTATTCGCTGATAGAGTAACCTCCCCCGGGCCACAATGGTAAAGCCAGGAACTGATGTAGGAGAGATGAGGAGGCCCGGTGGTGTGTTCCAATTCATCCCAAAGGTGTATAATAAAGTTGAGGGCCAGAACTCAGTATTAGGAAATCTTCCAACATATGGAAAGCAGATCTTCATGGAGCTGGCTTTGTGCACAAGGGCAATGTCATGCTAAAACAGGTTTGGGTTTTCTTAGTTCAAACGATGGGACAATTTCATGCTCCAGCATCCAAAGACGTCCTATACAATTTCCAAATACCTAGCATCTTCCGCTGCTTTTTTCTCTTTCTTCTTAATCAATAACAGAATACATTCCGCTCTCAAGTTCTCAAAGTGTCATCTGGCGTCCATATTTAGACACGAGATGAAAGTGAAAAGAAGCAAATCATTCTTCCTGAGGTCTGGACCCTTGGTGTATCTCATCCTAGCTACCGCCATGACCAAAATGGCTAACTCAACCTTGACCTTCAGAAAGATAATGCTACCGTCTTTCTCTTTTATTTCATTTTCTGTCTAAGAGCGAGCAGCTCGAGTTCCCTCCTGATGCTCCCAAACACCAGTACAGAGGCCTGCTGAAGGTATTGTAGCTTTTCCCCTAGTTTGTGTGTGTGTGTGTGTGTGAGTGTGTTGTGAAGGACGTCTTGCTTCTCATCAATGTTGGCGGTTGGAAATCTTGTTCTCCTCACGCTGAGAAGCCTTTCTTCCATCATTCTTTTCAAATTTGCAGGTTTCAGACAAACACCATCCTGTTTGTGAGTCATTCTGCCAGGCTGACTAGTAGTGAGTCGTTCACGAGCGATTGGTTCATTTTGAACGAGTCGTCTGAAAGAGTGATTCGTTCGTTTTATACTGGACGCGCATGAGCAGCGAATCGCAAAATCTCTGCTGGTTATATACAGGAAACAAAATTGAGTAGTTTACCTCGTGAGTCCTCTGGTCCGAGTCGGTCATTCTTTTGTCACATGACTCCCATAGACGCTACACAATGCAATAGATCAGGTTTCCGAATCTTGACTTTATTGTTACAATAATTACAGGAGTCACGTGACAAAAGAACTAACGTCACGGACCAGAAAATATGAGAAGTGAAGCTACTGATCTGTTGATCAGAATTTGTCCTTAGCTGCATTGTCCTATTTTAATTATTGGAACTATAGTCTAAGTCGGTGGATGTAGACGTGTTGGAGGATCTGCTTAGTTACAATGTAATTTACATTTTGATGTACGAGATTCAAAGAACCAAGTCACTAAAATGATCCAATCTTCGCATCACTACTGAGAAGCTTGCTAGGCTAGCGTGTGTCAAAAAATATTTGATGAAATCCTAAAGGCTATGGTTATATCTATGCCAGATGTCCTGATCCGTCACTGAGCAGCAGAGAGTTAAAGATTACCTTCAGAATCAGAAGTCCAACATCTAAATACAAGGATCTACCACTTCCTGAAACTCAGGCTTGAACCTGGAACATCAGAGTCCATGATGCTAACCATTACACCATCTCAGCAGTCTATGTCTGACTAGCTTTGCTAGCAATAATGAATGGGGGGGGGGGGGGGGGTAGATTTAATCAGGAAGAAACCTTGTGAAAAACCAGATGTACCATCTTCATCTGGAGAACACCGAATGTTCATTGTAGTTCCACTCAATTCATTGTAGTTCCATCATTTTTTTGTTTTTGTTTACTGATGAATGTGAAAAGTGTTCATGAAAGTTGCAGCTTGACGCCATTGAAGCAGATCCATCTTTATGGTTCTTGAGTGGAACCTTCCACAGTAACCTGATGAATGTTTGGGTTTCTAATTAAAGGGAGCTCCATTTAAAAGTAGGGGTGTTGGGATGAAGATGGGCAGGTCCAGAAAGAAGAAAGGGACACGATCATTGGTGTCTCAGGAGCTAGTGAAGCTTGAAAGAGGGAGAGATAAGGAGAGAAACATGGATTATTCGGTTTATCGGCTTCTCTAATATCACTACGATACCTAGCTAACAAGATGGCTAATCACTAGCTAGCAAACGAGCATTAGCCAAAACAGATTTATAGCTACATAAGTTAAACATAAACACAAACGTGTTGTTTTTGGAAAACATATCCATATCCATGTGTAGCATTCAGCATGTTGCATTAGCATGACCAGACCTGCTGCTAATCTCCACTGGGCATTTGGCTGATTGTGAGTGTGTGTGTGTGTGTGTGTGTGTGTGTGTGTGTGTGTGTGTGTGTGTTGGACAGGCATGCTTGTCCGTTCTGCCTGTATACAAATTCATTGCATCTCATTAGCTTGATCACTTGACTGATGTCATTTCTCTTTATTGTTTCAAAATGATTGGTGCCTCTATTCTCTATTCTAGTGTGCCAATAATTATGGAACTGTCTATGGAGTACATCGCAATGATGTCATTTCTCAGTGATTACTTATAGTGATTGCAGTTCCTTATACAGAATTTATTCGGACGAATTTCAATCAAAATGGTTTTGGATATAAATATTCGACTGGCTTGAATTTGCATATTGCAACCTGATTGGCTGGTCTGTTTTATGACCTCATAAGAACACTTCCATTATTGAGTATACATGACTTGTCAGAAAATCTCCTGACATTTTTTTTTTTTAGATATTTGACTTTCTTGGCCAGAATGCTGTTAGGATAAGAAATGATACTACAGCACCATGTAAAAAGTGTGGAAACACCTGGTCTTGTATGGTTTTAAGGACAAATGCATAGGAATGAGTGGAGGAAGGTTGAGCAGGAGAGAAGATCAGACTCCCTCACTTACACATGGAGGTGGAAGCTTAATGGTTTGGGCTTGTTTTGGAGCAGGGAAGTTTGGAGACTTATGCAAGTGAAAGGAATCCTGATCCAACATGGCAACCATTCCATACTTCAACTCCATGTAATTCCTTCTGGACTGCGGCTCATTGGAACCGACTTCACCGTACAACAAGACGATGAGTCGAATCGTACGTCCGAACTCTGTAAGTGTTATTAAGAGAGCAAACGGTTGTCTGGAGTGATGTCTATCATGGAACGACCTGCCCAGTCACCGCACCTAAATCCTACTGAACTGCTCTGGGATGAACAGGAAAATCTCCAACTAGTTAAGAACATTTTTGGTGAGTTTTATAAGAGGCACAGCAAAATGTTTCAGCTAAAGGTTTGGAGAAACGATTGTATAAAGCAGTTCTTCATGCTAATGGAGGAATTTTCAATCGAAAAGAAGCCTGGACTTTTTTTTTTCATAGTCTTACATTACGGAGTGTTAAGGTCCCCTGGTGGTCTAGTGGTTAGGATGCGGCGCTCTCACCGCTGCGGCCCGGTCAGGGAACCAACCCCAGCCATTAGGGTTGCACAAGCCTTAGTGCCAGTCCCAAGCCCGGATAAATGGGGAGGGTTGTGTTAGGAAGGGCATCCAGCGTAAAAACATGTGCCAAATCAAACATGCGGATGGTCCGCTGTGGCGACCCCTAATGGGAGAAGCCGAAAGCCGTTTTTTTACATTACGGAGTGTGTTGCATAGAAACGAAAGGGTTTCTAAAAAAAACGTAAAAGACTCAGTGTTTCCACACTTTTCACAAGCTCTATATACATCCACTGATAATGTTGCTCTAGACATATGAGTGGAATTAAAAGCGATTTCCTAAAAGTGTAATGTGAATCTTCAAGTACCTTGTTTTTCAGGGTTTAGGATGGTCCTTCTAAATCAACTTTATGGACACTACGGTGTTACAGTGGTGTAAAATAATGTATATTTATAAATGAAGTGTTATTAACAGACGTCTCATGTTGCAGTCAGGAAGGAAGGTGAACAGCGACCCGAGCCCTTACGTTCAGCTAACGGTCGGACCGAAGACGTACGAGAGCAAGGTCAGTTCGCATTTGAAATTGAAAACGGCCATTCACGCCATTTATAAACATGTCCCTTCCCATCATATGTCAGCATTCTGTGGATTGTCCAGTTTTAAATTCCAATTTACACTTAATGAAGCGCTTTCTGAACCTCATTTCCTCCCTTTAAACAACGTACACTGCAGTAGAGGTCCCACTTCTGTGAATACAGTAATCCTCCGCTTTACCGCGGTTCGAATCTGGCGCCCCCGGTTTATCGCGGAATTGGTTTGCCACAACTAATTAGTTTGGCTGATTTTCCCGCTCTCTCGTGTAAAGCACCAGAGAACAAAAAACTTATAGGGAATTTATTTTATGGAGTTTTATGTTGAAATTATGAAATTTATTAATAAAAATATAATTATTCATTATATAAATATAGTGAGTACATTCACTATAAATGTTATACAGTGTACTGTATTTGTTTAAATTTACACAAAATTCATCTTGCTATTTTCTTGCAAATGTTTTCTGTGTGTGTTTAAAGTGTGTGGGAGGATGATTTAAAAAAACAAAACATTTTCGGGGGTGGCATCCGATTATCGCGTTTTTTTTCCCCGTTTATCGCGGGTGGTTTTGGAACGTAAATGAAGTCTTTTTCTTGTTCTTCTTGTTCTTCTTCTTTATTTTCATTTCGCATTGTTAAGTAGAGAATCACCGGCATCTACTGTGGTAATGGACCCGAGACTTGTATCCCTATTCCCCGCCATGATGCACACATCCGGCAATTAAAACCGTCCGTGTGGAAACATAGCAAAGGTTTTTTGATGTCTGTTTGGTGTCCTGATGATTTATGAAATTTAAGGTGATATATAATCACCAATCAAGGACTTTCTGTAGACAGAGTACAGTATGTAAAGCCGGTCAAAGCAGTTAGTAGTTGCTCGGTCTTGCCAACAATAATAGTCTTGATCCATGTTTTCAAGCTTGATCAGCTATTATTTTGGATTTGCAATCTCTGTGTTGTGTTTGTTACAACTCTGAAGTTAACTGGAACGCTCTCCATGGAGATATCTCTGTATACGTTTAGCTGAGCAGCATTCTTTGCATTGTTCCCACTGTGTGTTTTGTATTGCGTGACAAGTTTGCAATCGGTTGTTCAGGAAACAAGATTGTTTAGGAAAGGGGAGAGACGGGTTAAAATTTGGATGAACAAGAAGGAACATTGCAAGCATGCCATCGGTCATAAAATGGCAGACCACGATTTGATCCAGTAGATCCAATTGGTTAAAAAACTGATCCATGTATGAAAAACTGTCAGAAGTTAATCGACCAAAGGATTCCATTATATTGTGGAGTTTATTGTGGTCTATTCTGCTTGATGTCTCTTCAGGTTCGCTATAAGACGTGTGAGCCGCTATGGGAGGAGGCGTTTACCTTCCTGGTTCATAACCCACATACTCAGGAACTACAGGTGGAGGTATGGCATGAGGTGCTTCCCATGATGTCATAGATGATTATTGGCTAAAATCACATGCTACACATTTCCTACCTGAACGCTACAAGCTAACACTCGAGGCACTCAGTAGCCAAGCATGATCTGTATAGCTGGCTAGCAATATGCAGATCAGAGCACCTTGTCCCTGTTTGTTTTCAGGTAAAGGATGATAAGCACAAGTGCTTGCTGGGTAGGGTTCGAGTGGCATTAGGACGTCTCCTGAAGGATGAGGACATGACCCTGGTGCAGCAGTTCTCCCTGAACAACTCTGGCCCAAACAGCACACTTAAACTCAAGCTGGTGCTCAAGGTGAGTGTGGTTGTCTGCATTAATGCTTAAAATTTTTTCCTTCTGAAACTTACGCTGTGGTAAATGAGCAACCTGTGTGTTGTATTTTACAGATTGTTTGCCTTGAAAAAGAGACCACATCCGGTCAATCGTACTTAGACCAAGTTCGACACACCACCCCAAGCGCTGCAACATCACAAATAAACAACCCCACCACCACTACTACCACTACACACTCCATCCATTCAACACAGTCCACTTCCACAACACACTCCACCCCAACCATCCACACAACCCCCTGCAAGACTGTACCTACTGGGGTGACTTTGCGGGGTAAAAGAGGCTCGGAGGGCTCACCAGTAAGCCTGGTTCAGACCGGAATGCAAATAGACTCCCCAAGAGGAGACTCGACACAAAGGGACTCAACACGTAGAAACTCGACGCCGAGAGAATCGACACACAGAGACTCAACCCAAAGTCTGGCATCGGACGTTTCACTACCCACAGCCGCTCTGGAACTACATCACAGACTGGCACAGCTGCAAAAGTAGGCACACACACACATTTACACACTTATGTATTTTAGAACTGATCATCGAAACGTGGGTGACGTATAGGTTTGGTACTGGCCAGTGAAAGAATTTCACTGTGTTGTTAAGTACATGTGACAAGTCTAAAAGCACAATTACCCTTTTTATTTACCATGGTAACTGTACTAGCATGCAGGTGTTGCTGGTGGCTAAAGTAGAAGAAATCACAAAGATTCCCAGGAGGTAGCAAACCCCTTTTTTAACTAGCCCTCTTCAACAACTCATAGTTTTGTGAGCCTTGCACAGTGTGTTCAATACTGGATAAATGACTGCCTCTTGGATTGGTTAGTATCTCAAGGGGAGCAACTATTGCAGGACAATCTCTCTAGCTTTCAAAGTATAACAAAAAGAGGACATAAGCAAACAAAAAAAAAGGGACCAGCCAAATTTCCTGTGGGTCCAATTGAAAGAACATCTGCTTTCAATTCTGTCTACCTCAAAGGGCCCTTATTAATAGTAGGTTATCTTAAGAAACAATCTGTAGGTATCTCTGTGATCTATTCTTCCTCCAAGCATTTTCTATTTAGCAACTAATGAGTTAATGTGCCCCATAAGACCTGACATCGAATTATGCATTACCACTAGATACACTGATCAGGCATAACATTATAACCACCTGTCTAATATTGTGTTGGTCCCCCTTTTGCTGCCAAAATGGTCCTGACCCGTCGAGCATTAACAGCATTAACAACATTAACTTCTTCAGTAATGTGAGCTACAGGAGCTTGTCTGTTGGATCGGACCACATGGACCAGCCTTTGCTCCTTACAGCCACCTATGACCCTGTCGCCAGTTCACCACTGTTCCTTCCTTGGACCACTTTTGATAGATACTGACCACTGCAGACCGGGAACATCCCACAATAGCTGCAGATTTGGAGGTGCGCTGACTCAGTCGTCTAGACGTCTCAATTTGTCAAACTCACTCAAATCCTTACGCTCGCCCATTTTTCCTGCTTCTAACATCAACTTTAAGGACAAAATGTTCACCTGCTGCCTAATAAATATATCCACCCACTAACGGGTATCATGATAAAGAGATCATCAGGGTTTTTAATGTCATATGTCAGTGGTCATAACGCTATGCCTGAATTGGGGTACATTTGATCAAATGTAAACTGGAGATTCCTTGATATATCTATGTGAGAACTATTAAGTCTGGCTACTTATAAAACCATACTTGAGGAAGATGCCCTAGAGTACTACAAGGTCCGGACAACCCGTCCAGACTGGGCATTCCCAGTGTTGCATCTTGTCTAGCCAAAACCTCTTGAATCTTTTCTGGTGTGTGTTTGAGAAGCAGTAAAACCATAAGCCAGAATAACCAAGTACCACATTTTGCCAAGTGAGAAAATGATGTTTGTCTAAACATGTAAAGGGTTACTTTAAACAAAAGTACAAGTAATGTTTTGTCCTTAAAAACACCAGGAGGCATGGAATGGCAAAACAATATATCTTATCAGGATTGACACATTTCCTGGTATATTCCTGGTAATTAAATCTGCTGCATTGTTCTGAGGACTTACTGTACTGAGATGTACTGTACTGCCTATGGGTATGCAAGCCTTATGAAGATTTGCTGAATCTAGTTTTCATCAACTAATGATGTCTTTCTGCATCCTACTGTGATAACGACGCTGTATAACAGAGGTGGGGGTAAAAAATTGCTTCATTTTGTTTAAAAGAAAACATGGAACATAAAGATATAGATATTCTCTTTCTGCTGTTTTGCGGACTCAACGCTCTGAGAACACTAATGATGACAGACAGCCCTGCATTCGATGGGCAAAGCATGTTTTCTCATTACCTCATGTTGAGATGCCTATTTGTAACCCCTTAATTAGAACCTTGAGGTTGTATCATGGATGCAATTAAAATTTAAATTGGTGTTGTATTCAGATTTTCTGTCTGGGATGGGCATGAAAAAACAATTCTCTGTTTCTGGGCAACTGTTGTTTAAAGGAGCACATGCAGTTGGAACAGTCACAGACTTGTGATTGGTGTGAGTGGTAGCTCAGTGGTGAAGCTGTTGGATTTTGAATTGGTTGTCAATTCAAATCCCAGCACCACCAATTTGCCACTGAGGGGTCCTTGAGCAAGGCCCTTAAACATTGATTGCTCAGTTGTATAAATGAGATAAATGTAGGATGCCCTGGAAAAGGGTGTCTGCCAAATGGCTCTTCTGTTAAATTACTTTTGGCATAGACAACCTTAATGCCCAGGCTTGAGGCCATCTTTGTGTGGGACTTGGCTTGTGCTTAATATTTGGTTTGCAAGAGTTTGCAAGATGTAAATCAAGCTAAGGGTAAGGGCTTTTTGAGTGGTGCAACAGAAAGTGTTTGCCCTGTTCTCTAGAGCTTGTGAGTCACCATTATGCTACAGCCATCTATTGGCAAAAGTCCAAGGCAAGAAAACTGGCAGAAGAATGCCCTCAGCGAGAAAGACTGGTATACTTCCTATTCTCTCAATCACAATCACAATAGCCAATCGTATATATCTCTGAGTTTATGTATGCAGATAAGGGCAGATTGTATTTTCTTTTAAGTGTGATGCTCCACCCCCTGGCATTGCATAAGCAGCAGTTTAAGCAGATGCGGTCAACTGTCTTTGCACACCTCATGTCTTCACCCTCTTTCTCCGGTTGAACAGATGCCTGATGAGTATCCATCGGCCATGAAAAGTCAAGGGAATAACTGCATGACTCAGGACATATTTTAACAATGCAATGGCACGACTTCACCATTAACTGCTTAAGGGCTTCAAAACCACTTGTACAGGGTGGCGGAGGGAAGCGGGAATTCTTAGTGACTGGGGGCATCTGCTATTGTTTGGAACCAGTGCGACTTTGTATTGAACCCCGAAGCCATTTTTTATAATTACCTGCATGTTTTAGAAGGAAGACATGCAGGTAGTTGGTGTGACAGAGGCAGATGTAGAGGACAGGGGGGTGTGGAGACGGATGATCCGCTGTGGCGCCCCCTAAGTGAAAGTGAAACAAAGGGAATTTAAAAGGGAATTTTACCATCGTTACCAGTTAGGACGTCATGACCGTGTCCCGTCTACTCATATTGAAGAAACGGTCCCCAGGTGGTGTTCGAACTTTTTGCTTAGACGGTCCGGAGAATATCAAAGCTGTTCAAGCTGCCATTATGAGGAGGTCTCGCCACTCCAGTTGACAACATGCTTCATCACTTCGTCAAGCTGTTTCTTCAAAATGTTGTACAAATGTTGTAAATGCAGGAGCAGACGGGACCCGATCATAACGTTCTAACTGGTAACTATGCCGAAATTCGCTTTACACAACAATCACCATGGGGTTCTAAACGAGCTTGGACTGGTTCCAAACAATTCCCGACACCCCAGGGTCACCAACTCCTAGTTCCAAAATGTCCCGTTTCCCAGCACCACGCTGTACTGGAGCTTGAACCAGTATTCCAGTGAATGTGACCTGGTTGGAGGGAACAGTTTGCCTACTTTCCTTCAAGCACTATGGTTCTTCACATCAATGGCTCCAACTGGCAGCATCTCAAATCTATTATAATCCTGACGGAGCTCTACTCTGAAAATGAAGCTGTTGTTTTATTGCTGATGTGGGTACTTTTTGCTGAGGCGTATGCTGTTTTTCCGATCAGACGCAACCCAAGCCTAAGCTCTGGGGTGGAGTCGGGGGGTAGCAGTTAATGACTGACTGTTAGAACATTGATCTGATACATATGACCGTGTCGATGTGAGCAGCATCCTGCAACAGCTTACTCTGATACAGAGAGACATGTGCACAGATCAGATGTAATACTGGCTAGATCTGTCTATCTCGACATACCTGGCATGGTTTTAACTCTCTCATTCTCTCACTTTCTTTTACTTCCTCTCTCTCTCTCTCTCTCTCTCTCTCTCTCTCTCTCTCTCTCTCTCTTTGCCTGTTTTTTTTCGCACTGTGTTTTACTCACTCTCTGTGTCTCTGTATGCTTTACTGTTTCTCTTTTGGCTTCTCCCTCTTTCTCTCTTTCTTTCTGTCTCTCTTTTCTTTCTTTCTGCCTGTCATGTTTTTTGACTGCTGCTTGTTTTTTACTTCCCTCCATTTTTCTCTCTCTACCTTTCTGCCCCCTGTCTCTCACTTGGTCTGCACCTCGTTCTTCCTCTCTGTATCTTTCACTCTGACTCAAGGTTTTTTTTTTTTCTTGCCTTGTTTGTTTGTCTTTCTGCCACCTCTCTCTTACTCTGTATCCTCTTCATTCTCTTTCTCTGTCTCCATCTCTCTCTCTCTCTCTCTCTCTCTCTCTCTCTCTCTCTCTCTCTTTTTCTCTCTCCGCATCATGCTTTTTATCTATATCTCTCTCGTTCTGTCTCTCTCTTTTACTTTGTCTCATTCTTCACAATCACTGTCTGTCTGTCTGTCTGTCTGTCTCTTACTCTGTCTCATTATTTACACTCATTGTCTGTCTGTCTCTTTTTTCTTTGTTTCATCCTTCACACTGTTTGTCCATCTCTGTATCTCTTCCTGTCTATCTCTCTCACTCGTTCTAACCCTCATGTTATTTGTTACTTTTTCACTTTGTCTGTCTGTCTCTTTCAACTTTCTGCCCCTTCCACTCTTTCTTCTCTAGCTCTGTCTCCCTCTGTCACTTTATCTCTCTTTACCTGTTTGCCTCTCTCATTTAGTCTGCTACTTACGATACCATTTTTGTCTCTTGTCTCTGTCTGCTTTTCTTACTCTGTCTACCTTTCATGTTCTTTGTATCTTTTTTTATGTCGCTTTCCTTCTTGCTTTCTTTGTCTTGCTCCTTCTCTTTCTCTCTGTCTCTTTCTTCATCTGTCTCTCTCTCTCTCTCTCTCTCTCTCTCTCTCTCTCTCTCCCTCCCTCAATTTCTTTCTTTCTGTCTGTCTCTCTTATTTTGTCTCATTCCTTACACTATCTCCGTATCTCTCCCTGTCGCTCTCTCACGCGATCTACCGCACATCGCTTTTTGTCTCTCTCTGTCTACCTCTCTCACTCTGTCTCTCTCTGTCTACCTCTCTCACTCTGTCTCTTCTTCATAATCTTTGTCTATATTTCTCACTCTGTTAACCTCTCATATTCTTTGTTTCTATTTTACATGTCTCTCTCTGTTCCTCCCTCTCTCTCACTCTCACTCTGTCTCTCCTTCACTCTCTTATTTTTCCATCTCTTTGATTGTCCCTCTCTCTCTCTCTCTCTCTCTCTCTCTCTCTCTCTCTCTCTCTCTCTCATTCTCGCTTGTCTCACTCTTGGTCACTCATTCTCTTTTTTTTTCCTCTTTCTTAATCTCTGTTTTCTCTTTCTCATCCTCTTTCGGTCACATCCTTGTTCTTCTTGGCACTCTCTCTGTCCCTTTCTTTTTTTTTTTTCTCTGTCTAACTTTATCAATCCATCTCTCTCTCTGCAGTGGCTCCATGCAGTATCCTCTGGGGGAAGTGCAGCTCACTATCAGACACAGTTCCCAAAGAAACAAACTTATCGTTGTGATACATGCCTGCCGGTGAGATCTCTCTCTCTCTCTCTCTCTCTCTCTCTCTCTCTCTCTCTCTCTCTCTCTCTCTCTCTCACACACACACACACACACACACACACACACACACACACACACACACACACACACACACACACACACATAATATGATCAGTGTTTAATAAAAAAGTCAGAGAAAGTTCATTGCGGAACTTTTCAGCTCCCACACATTAAGAACTCTGTCACTCGGTTACCATGGAAAAGTATATGATATGATCCTGTTTCCATGGTAACGTGGTACCAGCCCCTGTACGAGTCCACTACGCAACCGAGTAAGAAATAGAACTCTCTCTAAACCAGAACTCTGCAGAAAACTGGAACGAAGCCCTGGCACTGGAGACTCCTTCCATGATGCGTATCTCCATAACTGATGCCGATACGATTCGCATCTCGATTTTCTTAAGTGCCTTCTGACTTCTAACTCTTTCACAAACACTTCTTTGTCTGAAGAAGATGAAATAAAAGCAGAAGTTCTTTTCCTGTTCTGTCAGGAAGATGCAGCTCTACCTCTGCCATGTTAATCTGTATTCTATGTGACTCTCAGCTACGTCTCTGTAGTGTTGTGACACCACATAGTGACACTACTGTGTGGTGTTTTCTACATAGAAAACATTGGTCACATATTGTCACTTAATAAATAATAAAAGTGTAGTACATCTACTGAAAATTATATATAAATAAATAGTTTTAAATCGATGCAAATATGTTCAAAATGGTACATCGTGATACTTTTTGAAACCGATCACATTGTTAACTTTTATGTGAATTGGTGAATCTTACATCCTTAATATAGAGTATATATGATTGCAGTAACCTGATCTCACTGGGGAAAGACGGCTCGGACCCGTACATCCGTCTCTACCTGCTTCCGGATAAGAGCCGGAGCGGCCGACGGAAAACCAGCACCATGAGGAAGAACCTCAACCCCGTTTACGACCAGTCGTAAGCAAACACACACACACAAGTTGCATAATTTTACAAGCAAGACTCATATGAACTAAAGTGTAACTAAAGAATATAGTGTGTGTGTGTGTGTGTGTGTGTGTGTGTGTGTGTGTGTGTGTGTG
>JAAIIK010000401.1:65815-80621 GCA_014706435.1 Silurus glanis
TCTCTCTCTCTCTCTCTCTCTCTCTCCCCCTCTCATTTTGTCTCTCACTTTCTAACTCTCTCTCTCTCTCTCTCTCTCTCTCTCTCTCTCTCTCTCCCCCTCTCATTTTGTCTCTCTCTCTCTCTCTCTCTCTCTCTCTCTCTCTCTCTCTGGTACTTCTTGTACTCAGTGTGTTGGTGTAAATGTTTGTTGGCAGGTGAAGCTGAAACGCTGTTTGAAAAATGCGAGACTGTCCTTGTTAGACGATGATGCTGGTGTGACACACACACACACACACACACACACACACTATGCCGCATGCCTCTCTGAGTCTTTTCCAGTGTTATTACTTCCTGTTTATAGAAATCTGCATTCGAATGAGACTATAATTCGATTTCACTTTGCTTCCTCTTCATCAGGACGGGAGAAAAATAGAAATAAAGAGAGAGAGAGAGAGAGAGAGAGAGACTTTATTCACACAAGTCACATACCATACAACTCAGAGTGACTTAATAAATTAAATAATAAATAAATAAATAAATAAACAAATATGTATTAAGATGGTTTCATATTTGATTAAAACATGAGTGGTCAGTCCAGTTCTGGTGCAAAGTTCATTTCTCCGTCTTCAACAGAGCACAAAGCATTCTCCCAACACCACACACATTTAAACGCATCCACATCATTCATAGTTCTGTAAAAGTGAAAATCTATTAAAACTCTTGATTTGATCTGCTTTTTCCGGCTCAGGTATATCGCCATCTTCGCTTGACCGAGGATAAAATGTATCAGTTGGCACCTGAACCTGTGTTTCCAAACGTATTTAAAACCAAAAATAAAACACTGAACAGTAAAATCAACATAAAAAGACCTTAAAATGCTCCATAAAAACACAAACTGTGACTGCAACCTGGAGCAGTGATTAAAAGCATGAAAAACTGTTTCTCTCTGTGAACAATAAAGACAGTCAGGTGTAACATTAGGGTTTAAAACAGAAATAAAAGAGTTCACAGAGATAATACCATGTAAAATCCTCCACTGGAGGTCGGCAGCTCTTTTTGGTAACGGTGTTTGTACAGTGTCTCCATTCTGGTTTAAAATCAGCATTAAAACCCTGAACACTTCTCCATGGGGTGTCCACCCTCCCACTCAGCCTTTTCTTATTCAGAACCTTCACACAGGCTCTGTAGAGCAGCTTCCCCGTCACTGACCCAAAGTCCATCTCCCCTTCGCCCCGGCACTCCAGGAGGGGGCCCTCACACCCGTCGAGGTCAGGAGCGATGTTCAGCTGGGTAAAGGGTTCATCCTCTGCAGGACCAGCCTCAGTGTGTTGATAGTCCATTAGCTGCACATGCTCCTCTGATGTTAGTGCAGATCTCCAGTGGCGTAGGAGTTGATCGACGACACGCAGGGACCTCAGTCCCATACGCGCTGCCAGGTCCTCTGTCCTCGACAAGTCTGACCCCGTGATGTTCACAAGCTCCCGGAGCGTCACGATGCCCGAGGAGACTAGAGTTCTGGTCAGTGCAGGAACGGTCACACTGGAGATGTCCAGTCGCCCGCCGTACACCAGAGGCTCCTCCAGCAACCAGTGTAGTGTTCGACAGCCTTTGCTCTGTGTTTTAAAAACTTTCCAGATTTTAAAAAGTCCACGGTAAAAAAACGGTAATCCAGAAACATCCAGCATTTTTGTGTCCATTAAAAACAAGGCTCTGTCCAGCCCCAGTCCTCCAACTGTGCGTAATAATCCACTGGCTGCTGCTCTCCATACTAAGTCTCTGGGTCCAGTGAGGAGCCTCTGGATGAACTGGAGGCGGAATGCTGCAGCTCTGCTGGACAGCTGGACCAGCCTGTGCCCTCCTTCCTCCTTTGGTAGATGAAGAACACTGAGGAATCCAGTGCAGTTTGTCCCAAAAGAAATCCACCAGCAGGGCCTGGATGTTCCCCAGCAGGTTCGGTGGAGGATCGACGCAGGCTAGCTTGTGCCAGAGGGACGACGCGGCGAGGTTGTTGATGACAAGCGTTCGCCCCCTGTAGGACATCTTTGGGACCAACCGTCTCCACCTGTTCAGTCTGCCTTTCACATGCTCTACAGAACCTTCCCAGTTTTTATGTAAAAACTCATTGCTCCCCAGGTAGACACCCAAGTATTTAAAGCCACCCCTTTTCCATGCTAAGCCTCCTGGCAGTGAAGGTTGCCCACCTCCCCACCCCCAACTAAAATGGCTTCGCTTTTACCCCAGTTTTACCCAGTTTTACCCAGTTGACCTTGGCAGAAGATAAAACCTGAAAGTCCTTTAAAATGTCAGTTAAAAGATTCGCATCATCTTGTGTGTTCACCAAGACTACCAAGTCATCTGCGTAAGCTGACAAGCAAATAGGGGCATGAACATGTGGAATCCTAAAACCAGAGAGATGACACCTTAACTTGTTTAAAAGAGGTTCAATTGCCAGAGAGTACAACATACCTGAGAGAGAACAGCCCTGCCTGATCCCTCTGTACACTCTAAAAGGAGCACATAAACCACCAATCTCAATCTCACTGTACAGCACCCTGATCATGGCTATGAAACCAGGGTTGAACCCAAAGCTTTCCAGCACCTTCCACAAGTATTCATGCTCAACCCGGTCAAAAGCCTTTTCCTGGTCTAGGAGAATCAGACCAGTCTTTAAACCCAATAGCCTGGAGACGTCCAAAATGTCACGAATTAGATATATATTGTCAAGAATCGACCTGCCAGGCACACAGTACGTCTGGTCATGGTGAATGATCTGCTCCATCACCTTCGTCAATCTCGATGCTAATGCTTTCGACAGCAGCTTGCAGTCAGTGCACAGTAGCGACACCGGGCGCCAGTTCTTCAGCTGGGTCAGGTCTCCCTTCTTTGGCAGCAGGGTCAAGACAGCTCTCCTGCAGCTTGACGGGAGCTGACCACCTTTCACACTTTCCTTTAGGACATCCAGCAGGTCCTGCCCTATAACTGCCCAGAACGCTTTAAAGAACTCAACGGGGAGACCATCTATTCCTGGCGCCTGCCCATTCTTCATGCCTTGGAGAGCCTCCTGAAGCTCAGACAGCGACAGCGACAGCTCCCTGTCCAACTCTCTGGCCATGGACTCTGTGAGCTTAGGCAAGTCTTTAAGGAAGCCCTCCTCCACCTCCTGTGCCCCTGACCTCTCGCTGCTATACAGCTTCGAATAGAAGCTGACTGTCTGCTGGCGAATTTCAGAAGGCTCTGACACGAGATCCCCTGATTCTGTTCGCACAGCATGCATAAACCTTTTCTGTCCATTCTTTTGCTCTAAACTGAAGAAGAACTTAGAAGGAGCATCCATCTCGGCGACGCTTCTAAAGCGAGAGCGGACCAGCGCCCCCTGTGCTGCAGTGTCCAACAGGTCATTCATTTTGGTCTTTTTGCTTTCGAGGGCTTCAATATGCCCTCGATCTCCTGTGGCCTCCAAACGCTGGAGTTCCACCGTCTCTATCTCCAGAGCTTTCAGAGATCTGGCAATGTCTCTTGTGACATTAAGAGTGTACTGTTGACAGAACTGTTTTATTTGTGCCTTTGTTACATGCCACCACTGCTGTAGGGAGTTAAAAGCTGCCTTTTCGCGTTTAAAACAATTCCATAAAAAAATAAAAGACTCTCTAAAATTAGCATCTTCTAAAAGTGCGGTGTTAAAATGCCAGTAGCTGCTCTTAGGTTTAATATTCTTTTTACTGATGGTACACTGAACCATACAGTGATCTGAGATGCCTACTGGAAAAATAAAACATCTAGTAAAAAAAGTTAACTGATGCTTAAAACAATAAAATCGATCTAATCTCGCCAGGGAGAGTGTGTTATCTACGCAGTGGGCCCACGTGTACTCTCTCTGTTTTTTATTAAAATTTCTCCAAACGTCACAAAGATCATGAGTCTCCACCAACTCCCACAGACGCTTACGGGAAGCTACATGAGGCTCTGCATGATTCCTGTCCATATTGTCTGATGTACAATTAAAATCTCCTCCCAAAACTAAAAACTCTGCAGTGCTGCAGTTTAGAATAACATCGTTAAGTTTGTCTAAAAACTTCATTCTCTCCACTGCACTGGTGGGAGCGTACACACAGATAAAAACAAAACCCTCATTCTCATAAAAAACATTTACTTTTAAAAGCTTCCCGTTTAAAATTTCTTCTACATTGTAAGAAACAGGAATAAAATTGCGAGTAAAAAGCAAGGCAACACCACCACTAAGTGACGTGTTATGGCTTAAAATCAGCTTAACATTAACCTGAAAATTTGCTGATCTGTAAAACCTCCTTCTCTTCTAAAGTGCTTTATATCGTTGACAAACTGCTTACGGTCTGGGAAAAACTCCTCGATTACTATGTTCTTCTGCCACTTGGTGGTTCTTAAAAATGCCTTGATATCCTCAGCGCTATATAATACATTCAACGGCTCTTCCTGAGAGTCTGGATTAAAAACCGAATCAGACATTGTGTCTTCACTGTCTGATTCGGGTTCATCCACCTTCACGTCTTTCTTCGCCTGCTTCTTCCCCTGTCCCCCACCTCGCTTCTTCCTTTTAGTTGCCACCTTAAACTGGGGCTCGTCTTCCATCTCCACGTCTCCCCCGTCCCCTTGCACTGGTGTAGTGACTGGTGCCTCCTGGCGACAGCTCTGCACCCCTGTGCCTGCCTCCGCCAGCGCAGGCAGCTCCAGCACTGCTCCAGAGTCCACTGTGACTTTTTCGGTTTCACGAGGCCTCTCCAGGTCCAGTTCAGCTGAGCATGGCTTCCCCGGGCCCAGTTCAGCTGAGCAGGGCTTTTCTGGGCCCGGTTCAGCCGAGCAGAGCTTCCCCTGGTCCAGTTCGGCCGAGCAGGGCTTCTCTGGGGTGGTTATGTCATTAGCGGAGCTCTGGTCTACAGTCTGAGCTTGGGGCTCACTAGGCCCTGGTGCAGCAGCAGTTACGGGGCTTTCAGCAGCAGGCCGAGCTGAAGCCGCAGGGGAAACGACTCCAGCAGGTTCAGCCGCTTCCTGCCCCGGTCGCTTGGAGACACCAGGGTCACTCTGTCTTTCGGGACAGGCGCGAACAAGATGCCCAAACTGACCACATTTAAAACATTTTATTTCCGAGTCAGTGGAGACAAAGATGTTGTAGTCAAATCCATCAACTCTAAACTTGAAGACCACATTTAATTCCTCAACACCCTCATTCAGAACCATAAACACCATCCGCCTAAAAGACACCAAGTGCTTGACTAGTGGGGACTTACAGCCGAGGGGGATCTTCTTCATGGGGGAGACGGTTCGCCCGTACTGAGACAGCTCTTTGACAATCGCCTCATCACTAATAAACGGAGGAACATTTGATAATAATACCTTTTTAGCAGGAGAACTGAGTGGAGAAACCAGTATACATTCATTATTTACAACAATTCCCTTTTGGATCAGTTTGTTCAATCTTTCAATACTGTTCAGAAACACAACTATAGCACTGTTCATTCGGGAGGCAGAGACAATATTCTCATGTCCCACCACATTACCAACCGCTAACACACACTCCTCTACACTCACACCACACACCACCCGCACACCGTGCCGGCGAGTCAAACTCTCAAACAACCTCGCGTTTGAAGACGCCATGCTAAACACTCTCTCTCTCTCTCACACACACACAAACACACACACACACACACACACACACACACACACACACACACACGAAATTGCTCCTAGATGTTTAAAGGAACAGTCTGCGAAAAAAATCGCTGAAAAAAAACGAGAAAACGCCGAAAAAATTGGCAAAACGCCAACCGCTCTCATGCTCTACACGCCACGCTCACCCTTCCCACGCACATGCGCAGAGAGAGAGAGAGAGAGAGAGAGAGAGAATGGAGAAAGAGAAGAAGGAAGGAAGGACTTCAATCAATCAATTGATCATTCAGTCTCCACCCCTAAAGAAAATCTGTCCAATCATCACAATTCCTGAAGAAATGGAACCGAATCCCAGTAAAAAACCAAACCCACTACTTCTGAAGGAATTTAGTCCAATCCTAATGACTTCTTAATGAATTCTATCCAATCAGGACCATTCCAGTCAAAACTATGTCCAATCTGAATGACTTCTGAAGGAATTGAGTGTGAACAGGGCAACAGTTCTGGAAAACTGGATGTCCTCATTTACAGATGATGTCAGTTATTTAGTTTTGCAGCAACACAATCAAACTTTATGTGGTGTGTGTGTGTGCGTGTGTGTGTTAGCAAGTAATAACAATATGTTAACTAAAGGCTTTGTACGGCTAATGGCTCTCGACAAGAATACACACATTAGCAACACTCCTGATTACACACACAGCATGTCAGTGTTAAGGCTACTAACTGTGTGTGTGTGTGTGTGTGTGTGTGTGTGTGTGTGTGTGTGTGTGTGGAGACAGCAAGTACTTTTAATCCTTTCCTACACTATAAATAAGTAAATAAATAAATAAATATTTGACATTTTCTACAGAGTTCCTGGGTCACGTTCACCAAGTGACCTCTGTAAACATCACCATGGTGACGAGTACACGTGTGTTAATCTGTTCATAAGAATCTGTTTTATCTTTCTTTCTTTTGTCCATCTTTTTCTTTCATTCTCTCTCTGAGTATTTACAGTAATACTGTACAGAGTTAGTGATGTAGATTATAGAGAATAAACAGACACAGGCTCCGCCCCCTTCACAGGTCTGCAGTATGTGAGCTAGCTGTATCTGCGTGTGCGTGTGCGTGTGCGTGTGTGTGCACACGCCGCTGGAGGAGCGTGTTGTTTGGTTTGATGTGAAGTGCAGGAGCTTGGAGAGTTTCACGCTGAGCCTGAGGTCAACACCAAATCTCTCATTACCTCTGCTAACAATCTGTCCACTCTGAGATGTAGGACACTGAGTGTGTGGTGTGAGTGTGTGTCCCTGAGTGTATGGTGTGAGTGTGTGGGGTCCAGTCTCCTTTCAAACATAGATGTCATCGACTTAAATCAACCTTCTCACACTCATACCCACAATCCTCCAGATGTTATGACATCTGCGTGCATCATGATCTACTGAAAAAGACTCCACACAGTCGTCAATGTGGAAGTCTACGCTCTCGGTTTGCTCAGTTTTCATTCGTGTAAATCCTGTACGTTTCCTGGTTCTCGCATTAGTGATCTCATCACGTTTACGCCGATAATATGCTCCAGGAAGAACTAAAAAAAGGGGTTTCTGCAACAATGCTGAAGAAGGTTCAATAAACAGTTCCTTAAGGAACCATACAGAGAGCCTTAAAAACTTTCTCTGGTACTATAAAGTGTTCATCAAACAGGTTCTTTCTCCAACCGTTCACGAAAAGCGTATTAATGCCCCTCTGAGTGATTCTTTCAACCAGAAAAACTCCCTACAATTATAAACTCTGTTTCCAAAAGTATTGGGACACCCGCCTTTTCCAGCCTTATAAGGGTTCTAATGAAAACTGATAGCATGACAATGCCCCTGTGCACAAAGCCAGCCAGACAGAAGTCCAGACAGATAGACAGACACACTCACACACACACATTGTCTCTGTTTCGTCCTTGCTGACAAAAAAATTGCTTTGTGTGAATGTGACTGCCCTCATCAGTCCTCCATCTGTGTGTGTGTGTGTGTGTGTGTGTGTGTGTGTGTGTGTGTTAGAGACTGTATGAATATTTAATAGAAGAGATATTAATATTTGATGTTGGATCAGTTTTGTCTGGAAAACTGTGTATTTACCCACTGAATGATCCATCCTTCCATCCATCCATCCATCCATCCTTCCATCCATCCATCCATCCATCCATCCATCCATCCATCCATCCAAGGATTTATTCAGGACTCTTTCATCTCTCCATCTATAAAGTAAAATGAGGATTAGTTAGTGGAAGAGATGGGTGCACTTTTGGCCAAAATGTTAATGATGTGTATGTGGGAGATGTTTGGTGAACCTGTGATGTTTTCACACCATAATGTCTGTGTGTGTGTGTGTGTGTGTGTGTGTGTGTGTGTGTGTGTGTTTTCAGGATGTCTCTTTGAGGATGATCTGTGTGAGCCACACGAGGTTTGCATCACTGGTAAGTCCTGGTTCATTTTTTTCTAACAGGTGATCTGAAAGGTAACAAAAAAATGGATAAAAAGTGCAGTATTGTTAGCAAAAAAAAGAAGAAACTGTTTCTGAAAGGGGTTTGTGCTATTAGACGAAAACTAATCAACTTCAGCTTCAATAACTCCGCCTTTCATTTAACTCTACCAGTAGATTTTTCAAAATGACCAGAGGCCACGCCTCCTTCACTGTGATTGACATATACACAGGCCATGCCTCCTTCACTATGATTGACATATACACAGGTCACGCCTCCTTCACTATGATTGACACATACACGGGCCACGCCTCCTTCACTGTGATTGACACATACACGGGCCACGCCTCCTTCACTATGATTGACACATACACGGGGCACGCCTCCTTCACTGTGATTGACACATACACAGGCCACACCCCCTTTACTTTAAATAACACATACACAGGCCACGCCTTCTTCAGTAAAAATGACACATACACAGGCCATGCCTCCTTCACACTCAGTGACCACACTTTCTTTACATGCACACACAGAGGCCACACCTCCTTCACACTCAGTGGCCACGCCTCCTTTACTTTCACCTCCTTCCTGACTGATTTTGAATTATAATGCAGATCATAGACTCTGTGTTTTTCGCTCTCATTCTCTCGTCTCGTCTCCGTGACTCGGCGGCTCTCAGGCAGTTAATTGATCCTTTCAATGTAGTTTCTCAGATCAGCCTCCTCGTGGCCTGTGATTTCCCCAGCGTTCTGCCACAGTTTGGAAATGATTAACGCTAGAAGAAGAAGAAGAACAATACGAAGAGCACGGCGAATCGTTCAGCTTAATTAAAGGAGTGCAGCGAGGAGTGGAGGCTCGAGCGCCCCGGGACTTCCTTCAACACCAAAATCATATGCAGACACGCTCTCGCGGAGCTGCAGCTCTGCCGTGCTGCTCGTCCACGCCTTCGCGCTGGCCTTTATCAGCCACTTCCAGAGTGAAGAAGAATGACGTGTTCGCCGGGTCTCAGAGGGCCTCCAGTCTGGCTTCCTGCCAAAGCAGGGGTTTGTTTAGTGAGCAGATAATATAACAGAAAAAGCACGCAGGGAGACGATGAGATTAGCCGCTAATTGCTAGGCGCATCCATCTTTCTGACGGCTACGGATTTATTTATTTCATTGTTTTATTTAATTATTAGATGTTGCAGGAATAAATATATCCAACGTCCTTGTGTGCTGTTTCGCTAAAGTTCTGTTGGACAGTTTTTGGAGTCAGACTGTTGTTCTTGGCTGAACCTGATGGCACGTCTTGCCTGAACTTTGAATCTTGGCTCATCTTTCTTGAACCCTGAACCTTGGCAAATTTTGATCGATCCTTTAAACTTGGTACTTCTTGTCTAAACCCTGAACCGTGGAACTTCTTTTCTAAAGCTTGGAACTTCTTGTCTAAACCCTAAAGCTTGGAACTTCTTGTCTAAACCCTGAACCTTGGAACTTCTTGTCTAAACCCTAAACCTTGAAACATCTTGTGTAAAACCTAAACCTTGGAACTTCTTGTCTAAACCCTAAACCTTGGAACTTCTTGTCTAAACCCTAAACATTGGATCTTCTTGTCTAAACCCTAAACATTGGAACTTCTTGTCTAAACCCTAAACCTTGGATCTTCTTGTCTAAACCCTGAACCTTGGAACTTCTTGTCCAAACCCTAAACCTTGGATCTTCTTGTCTAAACCCTGAACCTTGGATCTTCTTATCTAAACCCTGAACCTTGGAACTTCTTGTCTAAACCCTGAACCTTGGAACTTCTTGTCTAAACCCTGAACCTTGGAACTTCTTGTCTAAACCCTGAACCTTGGAACTTCTTGGTTAATCCTTGAACGTTGGCACACCGTGTTTAAACATTGAACCCTGGCACATCTTTGCTAGAACCAGGTGGTCTTCTGCCACAGGGTTTGGTGTGCCATGTGATGCGTTTCTTTTCAGCATGATTGTAAAGAGTGGTTAATTGAGGTATCTTTTATCTCTAACTATCTAATTGTTTTTAGCAGGACTGCTACTCACTGTTAGATGTTTTTGCTTTTTACACCATTCTGTGTCTTGGGACTGTTTTGTATGCAAATTCCAGTAGATGATCACCAGCAAACACGCCATATTCACTGTTCACACTGATTCTGCTGATTGAGGTGAAAAAATAACCGAAGCTCTTGAGACCCTGAAAGGTCTTGGGACTTGACCAAAGGATTGGTATGAGAACATCTTCTGGGAAGATGTTTCACTAGCCTTTGTAAAGACTTGTATGAGGGTGTTGGTAAAGTCAGGTACTGATGGAGGTGAGGTGAAGAGGTCTTGGGTACAGTCAGCATAAGAAATTCATTCAAAGGTGTCCAATAGCAGGAGATCTTCCACACACTTTCTAACCCATGGAAAGGAGATCTTCATGGAGCTGGCTGCACAGGAGCATGGTCATGCTGGAACAGGTTTGGGGCTCTTTCGAAGTGATGCTCCCACATCTAAAGACGTTCTATCAAATTGTACATCTTGAAGTTTGGAGGAAGAACCACACATGGCTGGGAAAGTCAGGTTGTTCTAATACTTTTAGTTGATCTGATCGGCTTATGTAATTTATTTACATATCATTGAAGCTCTGTTCTCATAGAACCTATCAAATACATAATCGAAAATGGTTTTCATGGCAACGCTAAACCAATGAAAATGACATTTAATTATGTCTAAGACGATTTCCTTGCTCATGATTCTGACCGACGCCTACAAAGATCTAAAACTCTCGACAAAGCATTGAGAGTCGTTGTTAAAAATATCTTCTGGGATGTTCTGATCAACTGAGGCTGTAAAATCAAAGCCTGGTGCTGACAATGTGAGAAATGTACTTTGGAGTGTGCTGTTGAATCGGACTGCCTGGTGCTGGACGTGGCTTTGAGGTAACTGCGCTTCCTGTGCTGCTCGAGTGCAGATCAATAGCCTTACAGAGTGTGTGGGTGGAAAACACACCGAGGCACTCTGGTGTTAAACTTGGCAGAGAACAAGAGGACGAGCGAGCGAGCGAGCGAGAGTGAGAGAGAGAGAGCCGGGAGCGATTTTGAAATACGACTACTATTGAATATATACTGTATGTATGTCTTTATGTATTAGAGGTGCTTCAATCAGGATTTTTGGGGCCCATCACCGATCCCTGATCACTGGACGCTGTATCGACCGATTACAGGATCTATTTGAAGCCTTCTATTTATCTATTTATTTATTTATGCTACATGATATCATCAAATAGCATTGAGTTAAAGAAAATGGAGAAAATGTACCTGATGTTTTAATCTACTTGCATTAATGACCTTTTTTGCTTTGAGTGTATGAATTTTATTTTGAATAGAGAAAATCATAAATGATTAATGAAAACACAAAAAATATATATATAAAAACGTTCATTGCACCCCACCTGTCATGTCTGTCCCCACTAGAGTGCCGCGCCCCACATTTGAGAACCATTGGAGTAATGTGAATCCAAGTAGGACACGAGTCGCCGGAACCCTTCGTCTTCCACAATAGACAGCGGCTGATGATTGAGGCTTATGAATTCCATTATAAAACATTAGAATGGAGTAAGACCTCGCAGGAGGGATGGATGGCTGGATGGATGGACCGATGAACGGATAAATGAGTCTGTCTGTCTGTCTCACTGGTTAAGGCTCTGGTTTACTCAACGGAAGGTCAGGAGTTCAAGCCCTGGTATCATCAAGCTGCCAATCTTGGGGCCCTTGAGCAACCCTCTGTGCTCCAGGGGGCGCTGTATCCTGGTTGACCCTGCACTCTGACCCCAGCTTCCAAACATCACTGTGATATGTGAAGAAAGAGTTTTACTGTGCTGTAAATGTACATGTGACAAGCCCAAGGTATAAAGCACAACAACTTAAGGGCCCTGCACAAGGGCCCATGTGGTGGGATTTGAACTGATGACTTTCCGATCAAAAGTGAACTCCTCCTTCCTCATCAAAGTGTATTTGACAAAACGGAACCCAAAACCTTCATCAGATTTATACAACTTTTGCTGCTCATCATCATCATCATGATGTTTCTCCACAGCTAGTTATTTTTTAAAGTAGCGATAAACGGATAAAAATGAGGTATGACTTGAGTTTAGCCAGTTTCCTCCACTTTCGCAAACACAGAGGCCACGCCTTCTTCACTGAAGCAAACGCACATGTTGGCCACGCTAGAACTTAGACGTATACCTTGTTACCTCGTCCTCTTGTACCAATCAGAGTCTTACGCTCCTCCTTCTGTTTCTAATCTAGCCTCCTGATTCGTCCAATTTTCAATCTCCTCAACGTGCTAACAAGGCAAAACTTTCAGCTTCACTGCCCCTACAGCCCAGGACTCTCATCCAGATTTAGACATCCATCAACAGGATGCAATGTTTGAATCTAAATCCCATTCGAAAATCTTTGGTTAAGATCCTATACTTCTTCTGTGTCCTGCCAAAAGTATTTGGACGGCCCACTTTCCCTCCCACCCATAGGTGCTGGTTCTTCTTCAGACCACAAAGTGAAACACACACAATTTTTATACGAAGTCTTGAGATGCAGTGACATAAAATTTTCCTTTCACTTGAACTACGAGACCCGAACCTATACAAAGCCAGCTCCATGACGATGGGCTTTCCATGGGATGGAAGTGTGTGGAAGATCTCCTGCTATAGAGCTCCATCCCAATTAAACAACTGAATGTGAGCACTGACCGCACCCCAGACTTCCACACCTCGTCTCACCTCCATCAGTGCCTGACTTTACTAACTGGCTGAACGATCTCCACAAAATCTCCACAAAATCTCCATTAAATCTGGTGTAACATCTTCCCAGAAGAGTGGAGCTTATTCAAAGAGCAAACAGGACCTTCAAAAAGGGAAGTTCAAAAAGCTCCTGCAGGATATAAGTAAATCCTGGTTAGACTTCTGACTAGTTTTGTGGCAGGTCGATCTTCTTGCATTACTTCACATCGTTCTGAAGACACGTTTGTGTGCCGTTGGCAGCTGGACAGTGGATACAAGCAGCTCCAGTCCAAACAGTTCAGGATTCATCAGGCTTCCAAGACGGTTATTGATTTGCGCTGTGTGTGTGTGTGTGTGTGTGTGTGTGTGTGTGTGTCTTCGTTTGGGTTGAATGTTCTTTAGCTGAAACCACACTATGCATTTTGATCACATTTGAATCACTTGTTCTTCTGAGGTTCAGACCAAGAATCTGAAGAATAAAGACAAGAACCTTCAATTATATAATACATACAGTATATACACACTTTTTTGAACGTCCCAGTCCAGATTTGCTCTTAATAGAACCTTCACTCTTCTGGGAAGATGTTCCACTAGATTTTTGTGGAGATTTGTGATCATCCCAGCACAAACTAAGGTATTTATGGAGGTGATTGGAGGTGAGGAGGCCTGGGATGCAGTCAGAGTTCTAGGGTTGGAGCTCTATAGCAGGAGATCTTCAACACTTCTAACCTATAAAGAGCAGATCTTCATAGAGCTGGCTTTGAGCAGAAGAGCATCGTCATGCTGGAACGGGTTTTGGGTTTTCTGAGTTCGAGTGAAGGGAAAATTTCACGCTCGTGCAGCCAAAGACGTCCGATACCAACTTTGCAGTAACAAAAAATAGTTTTCGAGGAAGAACAAGATATTGGTGAGGTGTCCAAATATTTTCGGGGAAAGTGTGTGTGTGTGTGTGTGTGTGTGTGTGTGTGTGTGTGTTTTAATAATAAATTAATAGAAAATTCACATTTCCGAGTTGCTTAAATGTTCAGTTTTTGGTGTAATCGTGTATGGAAACTCGTAAGTTTGATGTTTCGTTCACGGATTTTTGAAGGTTCATGCAGATGTTTGAAGGTTCTCTATGAAACGTAGGATAACGTATTGGAAACGTCGCGTATCTTTTCACCCGTGCCGTCGCTCTCTCGATCCCCAGCTGTGTCATGCACCGATCTCAGAAAGGGTCCGGACGAAAGCTCATCACGCTCGTTTCGAAACATTTCGGCGTTCGTTTATCGAGTTCCGCTTCGCTTCCTGAACGTCTCGATTGCATTTCTGCCCTCACGTCTCTCCTGAATGAAGAAATACGGCTTCGAGACAAAAACCCTTCACGCAAACCGACTCGATTTCTATTTTCCTCGGAGTATCTGAGTATCGCACGGCTTTTAAATCTGTCGCCGCTGATCGTTTTCAACGCTGGAAGTGAAAAATATGCTGATTTTATGCTTGGATTCAGATCCAAAAAGCCTTTTTTTATAGCATCATAAAGTTTTATTCATTTTAGCATTTACGCTCTCATTCTGATACGCTACTGTTTCTATAGCAACAGCTTGTCTTGATATTTAACACAAAAAAAAAAAACACCAGTGGAAAAAAATAAACCTCAATAGAATTTGGAATTATTTTAATGGTTATAAAGGGAACTGTACTGGTTTTAATGGAAAGTGTAATGGTGTGAGCCTGTGGATCTGCACTGGGAATGTTTTTTGACTTGTATTGATGGAACGTTTTGACTAATCAGAATCAGAAAGAGTTTTATAGGCAAGTAGTTGCACATAAAAAAAAAAAAAATAAATACAATAAATAAAATACAATACAATTAAATGCAATACAAATAAATACAATAAAAAAATACAATACAATAAAAAAACAATTAAATACAATAAAAAAACAAGTAAATACAATTAAATACAATACAATTAAATACTATACAATAAAATAC
>JAAIIK010000401.1:81806-96556 GCA_014706435.1 Silurus glanis
GGAGATGTAATGGACATGTGGGAGAGATCTGAAGGAGATGTGTTGGAGGTGTTATTAATATGTGATGGAGATGAGAAGGATATGTGGAGATGTGTTGAAAAAGTAATGAAAGTGTGATAGAGATGTGAAGGAGATAAGATGGATATGTCACAGAGAGATGTAAGAGATCTGAAGGGGATGTAGCATGTGATGAAGATGTGATAGAGATGTTATGGAGTAGTGACAGTTGTGAAAGAGATGTGATGGAGATGAGATGTATATTTGAGAGAGATGTGAAGGAGATGTGTTGGAGGTGTTATTGACATGTGATTGAGGTGTGATGGAGATGTGAAGGAAATGAGATTCATATGGAAGAGAGATATGAAATTGTGTTGGTGGTGTTATTAATTTGTGATGGAGATGTGATGGAGATGAGATGGATAAGTCTCACTGTATGATGTATTAGGAAATCTGTGGAATGTGATGGAGACGTGATTGAGAATTAATGATATAGTGATAGAGATGAGAAGGAGATGGGGGAGAGATCTGAAGGAGATGATGTTATTAAATTGCGATGGAGATGTGATGAAGAATACATGGATATTTAAAAGAGATCTAAAGATGTATTGGATTTTGGACGCGATGGAGATGTGAAGACGTGATTTAGAAATAACGAAGGTGTGATAGCGATGTGATGGAGATGAGATGGAAGAAGCTGTGTTGGAAATGTAATGGGTCTGGATATTGGGGTGGGGGGGGGGGGGGCTCTTTGGATATACATTAATGAAGAATCTCAGAGTGGTTTGAAAAATGCTTAAGTTTAATAAAAAAAAAAAAAAAGTTTTTCCAGAGTTCAACTCATTTGGATGTCTGGACTTGGCAGTGTCTAAAGTGCTTACCAAGCCCTTTTTCTTCTTCTTCAACTTTTTTAATAAATCATGTTCCTGATTTGAATATCAGTGTCCATGTAAAAAAAAAAAAAGAGAAAAAGAGAGAATCCTTCTGGCCCTCCAGCACCAGAGCTAATTTAATGGCTCAGTGTGCGAACAGAATTTTTTAACAAGCAATTCCAAGAAGTTCTAAAAATGGATGTGGTGTATCTCAGGTTATTTGTGCAGTTGATCCGCTCACATTCGAGTGTCTCAGTTTTTCTCCGCATTTTGCCCTCCTGCTCCTTCACCCATTAGCCACAGGTGCCAAGTGCCCTTGTGTCAACACCATGAGATGAGGTCTGTGTGGCCTTCAAATCCTGTCAGATCTTTTAAACCACAACCAAATCAAATGACCCAGTGACTATACCAGCCAAAGACCACATCAGGTTCCACTCCTGTGGACCACAAATGGAAAGATGCAGTCTTTATCTAGTCTTTAACTGAATGTATGGCTGTTGTAACCCCTCCACCTTTAGGCTTGAAGGTGTTTCCACTTAAATATCTGTCTCTTAGTCAATGGGTTTCAATGAGAAAGCTGTCAGCTGTCCTCACTATCCACTGCAGGATCTTGTGTTCCAATTCCTGAAGCAGGAAGTGATGCAGCTTCACAGGATGCAAACTATGAAGAAGGTCTGAAAGCTTCATCTCTTGCTGCAGAATTTTGTGAACTTTGACTCAAACCTTTCCTGTTCATGAGGAAGATAAAGAGCTCTGAGGAATCAGTTGGCAAACTTGCTTTTGAAACTGATTCAGAAGATTTACTTTGAGGAGTTGCTTTGAGGACTCACTTTAAGGATTCACTGTAAGGAATCATTAAGAGGATCTGCTCTAAGGACTTGCTTTGAAGACTCAATTTAAAGACTCTTTCTGGGGTCCCTGTCTAAGGAATCAGTCTGAGGATTTACTCTGTGAACCTGGATTGAGCATTTGCTCTGAGGAATTGCTCTGAGAACTCAGTCTGAGAGCTTTCTCTGAGGATTTACTTTGAGGAGCCACTCTGAAGACTTGCTTTGATGACTTGTTCTGAGAAATTGCTATGAGGACTTGATTATAGATCCTCAAATTTGAACACCTCAAAAAGGATTTCCTCTGAGAACTCACTTGGGACTTGTTTTTGAGGACTTGCTTTGAAGGCTTGCCCTGAGAACTTGCTCTGAGGAGTTGATCTGCGGACTCACTCTGTAAACCTGGATTGAGAATTGCTCTGAGAACTCTCTCTGAGAAGTTTCTTCGAGGATTTCCTCTGACAAGCTGCTCTGCAACACTCACTCTGAGGACTTGATTTGATATCCTCAAATTTGGACTCCTCATAAAGGATTTGCTCTGTGAATTTGCTCATGGGTCTTGTTCTGAGGATCTGCTGTGAGGATTTTCTCTGCTATGAGGATCCAATCTAAAGAAATGCGTTGAGACTTCGTCTGAGGAATCAGTCTGAGGAATCACTCAGACGACGCCTGAGGAATCACTGGGAAAACGTTCCTTGGGGACTCGCTAAAGAATCACTTACGGAGTTGCTCTGAGAAATCGCTATGTTCCATCTTGGAGTGTCGCAAAAACTGTTTGCAGATAGTTTTATATCGCAAATATATATGTATTGTGTGGATCGTTATCATTCCGAGAAATGGCCACTCCGTACAGTGAGACGGTAATCATCTGAAAAAGCAATTACAGAAATGTCGGACTTGTCCTCGGTAAAAATAGGCAGTGTAGAAACATTTCTGTAATTGGTTTTTTTTTTGTTTTGTTTTGTTTATCTTTGCCAATCTGGTTTTGCTCAGTGAAGTTTAATAACAGTGATAATAATCGAGTGTAGAATGTAATGTCTAATAATAAAACTGTAACGATAGCAATAACACATAACCGTAACGAAAAGAGCCGTAAAGGAAGCAGTGAATGTCCAAAGGATGAACTAGTCGGTGATGATGCTAGAAAAAGATATGAATTGAAATGGGTTCTTAAGCAATATGGTGTCCTGGGCTTCAACCATGTTGTATGTTGCATTTTATATGAGATCGCCTAAAACTAGCCTAATGGGTTAAGCTAAGCTAATAGCAAGCCAAGAGAGTCTGAGAGGTCTGGCTAGTGGCAAGGAAGTTGACACAGGTCCGTGTAAAGCAGGACCACAGGCCATAATCTAAGTAGCATAAGGAGGTGTACAAGAAAGAATGGGAAAGGACAAGTGAGTCAATTCGTTAATCATTTTCAAATTGATTGACATTTGTAAGAACCTCCTCTCGTTGTCTCAGTCAATTCTTCGTCATCCTCAATTTTGGACTTCTCTCCTCTATCACTCTTTCTATGATCGTGCTGGAATAATATCAGAGCACAAATCACGCTGGATATTTCTCCTGATGCCGGATCGTATTAGCAGATCTGCCCAGATGATGAGTTGACAAGAGGGCTGTAACTGAGACAGGTTATTCCTCTCAGTGTCAGCAGCGTGACGGATTATTGCTAGCGTAATTCTCTTTTAGTACCGTCTCTGAAGCTCTGCTTACAATAACAAAGGGCCAGAACTGCTACGTTAGACTGATGCACTAGAAGAAAAGGTATATGTAATTTTTTTGGGGGGCTCCTTGAAAAAAACTGTATATGATGGATGATTTTTGAAGTCGTTAGCATTGAACTGAAGAATTGTTCAGCAATTTGTCTTGCTTTGTAAATTTGTAAATGCTAGCTCGTGGTCAAGATGTTGGTGGAATCTGGGTCTTTATACAACCTGTATGGGAGTCGAATCAAGTACAGATCCCAGGCATATACACACTATTGGGGAAGTAAAGGGTTGCCAAGTCCATTTTATCTCATTCATACCATTGAGCAGATATGGGTTTGAGGGTCTTGCTCAGGGGCCCAGGAATGACAGCTTCATGTGACACAACCTTCAGATCCAAAGTCCAATGCCTTAACCAATAAGTCAGTCTAAGAACTTGAAGGAGAGCACCACAGAAATGTAGGTAAACATCCAGATCAATTCCGCACTATGCCACCAGAGGGCGCTCCAGCTCTTCCACGTGACTCCTTGCCAGCTATTTACCTCAATTTTCTTGTTTTATGTTCAACCTATATTGGATTGTCCTTTGAATCCTGGAAATAGAGATTGATGAAGTCTCGCCTGCACTTGGATGTACCTGTGGACATGGTATGATTATGATTGACCCCTTTTTTTGCCCCTGTTTATTACTATCCAGGTTTGGATTGTGGGTTTTATTGCTATGGAACCTCTAGCACATGGATCCTTCACTCAGAACTAAAGAATTGACAGACATGGGAAGGAGGTTCTTACGAATGTCAATCAATAATTCATTAAAAAAAGGTTAAACGAATGAATTGACTTGTTTGTCCTTTCCAATTTTCTTTCTTTTGCTACTTAGATTTTTAGCCTGTGGTCCTACTTTACATGGACCCGTGTCACCTGCCTCACCTGGTGCACCTCTGATTATATTACAGTATTATGGCCTTGGACTATGTTTCCCATCAGCCAATGCACCGCCACCGAGACAGAAGTACAGACGACTAGGGTTTGGTCAATAAAACATTGTCTGAGGAAAGACGTGCAATCAGGTACACTGTTAAACTAACAGGTCTTTCGGTGCCGCACAGTGGCGTGTCCTCGTCCACTTCCTGTCTCCCTTTGTCTTAAATAGTGCCACTCAGTGACTTGCTAGTGTTGTAGTATTGATTTTCCTTGTCAGGTTGCGGCTCAGAGAAAATGCTAATACTTATGTTCACAGACAATCGGGCGAGGAGTGAGACCAGACGGATTTATTCTGTTTCATATATGAGACCGCATATATACATCAATCATTTATTGCCAAAAGGACTGGGACACCTGATTTATTCAGCCATATGTATTCCTTGAATATTCCCTGACTAGTGTAGATCAGACGTCTCCGCCTCGATGGATCAAACACCCCTGTTTAATGAATGCCTCTGTGGATCAGACACCTCTGTTTAATGAATGCCTCTGTTGATCAGACGCCTCTGTGGATCAGACACCTCTGTTTAATAAACGTCTTTGTTGATTGGACACCTGTTTAATAAACGCCTCTGTGGATCAGATACCTCTGATTAATGAATGCCCCAGTGGATCAGACACCTGTTTAATGAATGCCTCTGTGATCAGACACCTGTTTAAAGAACTCCTCTGTTGATCAGACACTACTGTGTAATGAATGCCTTTGTGGATCAGACACCTCTGTTTAATGAACACCTCTGTGTATCAGACACCTATGTTTAATGAACGCCTCTGTGGATCGGACATCTCTGTGTAATGAACGCATCTATTGATCAGACATCTGTTTAATGAACGCCTCTGTTGATCAGACACCTGTTTAACGAACTCCTCTGTTAATCAGACACTCTGTTTAATGAACGCCTCTGTTGATCAGACACCTCTTTTTAATGAAGACCTCTGTTTAATGAATGCCTCTGTTGATCAGACAGCTCTGTTTAATGAACGCCTCTGTTGATCAGACAGCTCTGTTTAATGAACGCCTCTGTTGATTGGACAGCTCTGTTTATTAAAGGCCTCTATTGATTGGCTGCCTTTTTGTTGTTTTGCACAGCTCTTTTTCTTGCATGCCTCCGTTTAATGAATTCCTCTGTTGATCAGACGCCTATGTGGATAAGACAATTCTGTTTATCAGATGTCTCTGTTTATTTGACGCCTCTGTTGTTGGGACAGCTCTGTTGATTGAATGCCTTTGTTGATTATACATCCTTGTTTAATGAACGTCTCTGTTTAATGGGCAATTCGGTTGATTAGACACCTCTGTTGATCAGACACATTTGTTTATTAGATGTCGTTGTTTATCGGATGCCTCTGTTTAACGGATGCTCCTTTTGTTGGAAGCCTCTGTATATCGAACTGCTTAGGGGAATGTATCCAGATTTAATATTCAGAGACACAGAGACACAGAGACACAGCCATGAGAGTGTTTAATCAGATAATTTAGCTCCCTCTGCTGCTCACACTGCACACATACACTCACACTCCCAGAGTCACTGGTTTGTGTGTGTGTGTGTGTGTGTGTGTGTGTGTGTGTGTGTGTGTGCATCTGTATATGTATATTCTGCCTACATCCCTTTACCTATCTGTTATTCTATCTCTCTATCTGTCTGTCTGTTTATTCTGTCTACATCTGTCCATCTCTTCACCGCTCTACCTGTTTGTCTTTCTACCTCTTCATCTGTCTATCTGTTTATTCTGTCTACATCTGTCCATCTCTTTATCCCTCTATCTGTCTGTCTGTTTACCTACTACCTGTTTTTTCACTCTCCACCCATTTGTCTTATTCCCCTCCACCCACCTGTCTCTTTTCCTCTCCATGTGTCTCTCTTTACCCTTACCTGTCTCTCTGTCTTTACCTGTCTGTCGCCATTTACCTCCACCTGTCTGCCTTTACCTCCACCTGTCTCTCTGTCTTTACCTCCACCTGTCTGTCTTTACCTCCACCTGTCTCTCTGTCTTTACCTCCACCTTTCTGTCTTTACCTCCACCTGTCTCTCTGTCTTTACCTCCACCTGTCTGTCTGTCTTCACCTGTCTGCCTGCCTTTACCTCCACCTGTCTGTCTGTCTTCACCTGTCTGCCTGCCTTTACCGCCACCTGTTTGTCTTTACCTCCACCTGTCTGTCTGTCTTCACCTGTTTGTCTATCTTCACCTGTCTGTCTCCCTTTATCCCCACCTCTCTGAATGTCTTCAAATCTACCTGTGTGTTTCTCTTTATCCACACCTGTCTGTCTGTGTACTTTGGCAGCTCGTAGACAGCTCATTACATCTTCACACGGCTGACTTGCTGTTGTGTAAGAGGATCATTAGTGAGTGAGTGACATATTTAGAAATATCGGTGTGTGTGTGTGTGTGTGTGTGTGTGTGTGTGTGTGTGTTAGTGCACTGTTGGATAGGCTCTTGACAAATTTTCATGCCAATGTTTTTTTTTTTCTTCAGTGCAGGATTTGTGTTTGTGTGTGTGTGTGTGTGTGTGTGTGTGTGTGTGTGTGTTTGTGTTTGTGTTTGTGTGTGTGTGACAGGAACAGAAAAGCGCAGCAGTGTATTTTCTAAATTTAAACTGTAATTAGTTCGGGATTAGTCCTGCAGATTTCCTGAAAAGAAAAAATGAAAGGTGAGGGAGGTTGCCATGGAGACCATCATAGAGTTGATGGACAGGGAGGAAATGGACAAATCTGAGTGTCAAAAAGAGTGGAGCTTGTTTCTCTCTTCATGTCACCTGTCTCACACCTGTCCACCTTATCTGTCTCTGTCCCCTTGCCTGTCTGTCTGTCCCTTCACATGTCTGTCTGTGTCTATTGTGTCTATCTCTGTCTATGTCTCTTCGTCTGTCTGTCTGTCTGTCTCTCTCAACATTATGTAGCACCTGTCTGTCTGTGTCTATTTCTGTCCCCTCACCTGTCTGTCTGTCTCTGTCAATTCACCTGTCTGTCTCTGCCCCTTCACCTGTCTGCCTGTCTGTCTCTACCTTTTTCTATGTCCATTCACCTATCTGTCTGTCTGTATCTCTCTCCGTCTTCTCACCTGTCTGTCTGAATCACTCTCTGTTTCTGGCCCTTCACCTGTCTGTCTATCTCTGTCCCTTTACTGTCTGTCTGTGTGTCTGTCTGTCTTTCTCCCTCCCAACATACTGTAGCATCACTTTTTTTTTTTTTAAAGGCTTTAGATAAGAGCTCTGGTCATCACTGTGACCACACACACACACACACACACACACACACACACACACACACACATTATCTGTCCCCTTCCTTATCTTCACATCACCACAAACACTGACACGGTGTCGCTTTTTAGGCCGTTGCCTAGCAACTCAGTATCGACTTCATAATTCAGAGGCTATGAGTGTGAGAGCAGGGGATTGTGGGTAACACAGCTGTCCTCCAAACAATTACTAATGGCCCTGTAACTGTCTGAGATCAGATACTGTCACTCTCCGTGCGGCTGCTGTCCTCCGTCCACAGTGTCTGTCTCCGGGTCAGACACAGAGACAGGCAGATAGACAAGTGAAGGGACAGAGACAGACAGACATACAGGTGAGGGAACGGAGACAGACAGACAGACAGACAGACAGACAGATAGATAGATAGATAGATAGATAGATAGATAGATAGATAGATAGGTAGATAGATAGATAGATAGATAGATAGATAGATAGATAGATAGATAGAATGAACTTGAGATCCAGACCTGTGCCTGCATGATTATGCTCCTATGCACAAAGAAGCTCCATACAGATCTGCTTTCCATGGGTTGGAAGTGTGTGGAAGATCTCCTGATAAAGGGCTCCATCCTTATGGGGATGAATGTGAACACTGACTGCACTCCAGGCCTCCTCACCTCGTTCACACCAGTACCTGACTTTAGTAACCTTAGTAAAACTTTAGAACATCTTCCCAGACGATTGGAAGTTATTAGAAAAGTAAATGTGGAATGGGATGTTCAAAAAGCGCAGAAGCTTATGCGTCAGATGTCTACAAAGATGTGTAATACTGACTTTCTGTGTATGTGTGTGTGTGTGTGTGTGTGTGTGTGTGTGTGTGTGAAGTCAAGTCAAGTTTATTTCTATAGCGCTTTTCACAACATTGTCTCAAAGCAGCTTTACAGAAATCAACAGTTAAGGTGAACGGTGTGTATTTATCCCTGATGAGCAGCCGTGGCGACTGTGGCAAGGAAAAACTCCCTTAGATGTTATGAGGAAGAAACCTTGAGAGGAACCAGACTCAAAAGGGGAACCCATCCTCATTTGGGTGACATCAAGAGTTTGATCATAAATCTTTCAACAATACAGAACACTGGAGAGTGAGAACTAACATGAGCACTGGAGTATAAGATTATAAGTAAATGTTCTTTCTACAGTCTTTGGTATAAAAGTAGGAGCTACTGAGCTCAACATTTGTGATCATCACAGATCCAGCACCAGCTTCTCCATGCCAAAGCCTTTAAACACTCCAGGAGGTCCAATGTCAAAACCACACATGTAGCGGGATCCAATTGGCACTGGTACGTCTCTAGATGGTTCGGCATCTACTTCTTCAAAGGTCCATAATCTTCATGAGGTGGGACGTGACTGGAGCTGGCCAAACCTCAGAAAGCCTCGGGATGGGGAGAGAAAGAGAAGCAGTGGAGAGGAATTAGCGTAGCTGCTGTTCATGATATTAACAGCACAAGTTGATAATGTGCATGTGATCAGATGTTCTGGAGCACAAGGTTATGATGTGAGACGTGTTATGTGTAGGCTTTGCTAAAAAGATACGTTTTTAATCTGCACTTAAACTGGGAGAGTGTGTCTGAACCCCGAACACTGTCAGGAAGACTATTCCAAAGTTTAGGAGCTAAATGTGAGAATGCTCTACCACCTTTAGTGGACTTTGCTATTCTAGGAACTACTAGAAGCCCAGAGTTTTGAGATCTCAGGGAGCGTGACGGATTGTAGCGTGTTAAAAGACTGGAGAGATACATGGAGATAAACCATTTAGTGCTTTATAAGTGAGAAGCAGTAGTTTGTAGTCTATTCGAAACTTAACAGGAAGCCAGTGTAGGGACGATAAGATTGGGGTTATATGATCATATTTTCTTGACCTAGTAAGAACTCTTGCTGCCGCATTCTGAACTAACTGAAGCTTGTTTATTAATGATGCAGGACATCCACCTAGTAATGCATTACAGTAGTCTATTCTGGAGGTCATGAACGCATGGACGAGCTTCTCTGCATCGGATATAGACAACATATTTCTTAGCTTAGAAATATTTCTAAGGTGAAAGAAGGCTGTTTTTGTAACTTGGTTGATATGATTTTTAAAAGATAAGTTGCTGTCTAAAATAACTCCCAGGTCTTTTACTGTTGAACTAGTGGTTACAGAACATTCGTCTAAATGCAGGTTGAGATGCTGGAGCTTCTGTGTACTGGTTTTTGGGCCGATGAGCAAAATCTCTGTCTTATCAGAATTTAGTAGTGGAAAGTTATGGGTCATCCAATCTCTTATTTCCTTAACACACTCAGTTATCCGAGTTAATTGAGCTGTATCATCTGGTTTAGATGAGATATATAGCTGGGTATCATCAGCATAACAATGGAAGCTGATCCCATGCCTTCTAATAATATTTCCTAACGGAAGCATGTATATTGTGAAGAGCAGGGGTCCTAGAACTGAACCTTGTGGCACGCCATAATTTACTAGCATTAGCCTGGATTACTCTCCATTTAAGTCTACGAAATGGTAACGATCGGACAGGTAGGATTTAAACCAGCTTAATGCCTGTCCCTGAATGCCGATGTAGTTCTGTAAGCGATCTAGGAGAAGATCATGATCTATAGTGTTGAACGCAGCACTAAGATCTAGTAAAACCAACAGCGAGATGAAGCCTTGGTCTGAAGCTAAAAACAGGTCATTAGTGATTTTAACTAGGGCAGTTTCTGTGCTATGATGGAGCCTGAAACCTGACTGAAACTCTTCAAAGATATTGTTCTCTTGTAAGTGGGAACAGAACTGGGCAGCGACAATCTTTTCTAAAATCTTAGACATAAATGGGAGATTTGAAATTGGTCTGTAATTCAATGGCGTGTTTGGATCCAGATTAGGTTTTTTAATGAGGGGCTTAATAACTGCTAACTTGAGGGATTTAGGGACATGACCTAAAGATAGTGAGGAGTTAATAATATTGGGAAGAGGCTCACCAGCTGTATATAACACTTCCTTTAGTAGATGTGTTGGAATGGGATCTAACTGACATGTTGTTGATTTAGCTTTGATAATAACATCATACAGCTCTCCTGTCCTATACATGTAAAACAGTGGAGTTGTGGAGTTGAAGGTGACACTGTGTCAGGAGATGGTCTCAGAGATTGAACTGCTACAATTGTTTTTCTAATGTTATCTATTTTTTCAGTGAAGAAATTCATAAAGTCTTCACTACTAAACTGTGATGGAACACGTTTTTCAGATCCCTGATTTGTAGTTAGTTTAGCTACTGTACTGAAAAGGAACCTGGGATTGTTTTTGTTATTTTCTATGAGTTTTCTCAGGTGTTCAGCTCTAGCAGCTTTTAGCGCCTGTCTGTAGCTGAGCATACTGTCTTTATACGCAATTCTAAATACCTCCAATTTAGTTTTCCTCCATTTTCTCTTTTCAGATTACGTGCTGTTCTCTTCAGGGCATGCGTATGACTATTATACCAAGGTGCAGGTGCTTGTTCTCGAACCTTTTTTAACCGGATGGGGGCAACAGTGTCTAATGTGCTAGTGAGGATAAGGTCTATGTTGTTCGCCATTTCATCAAGATTATTAGCAGTTATGGGTTTAGTGTGAAACTGAGATAAATCGGGCAGGTTATTTATGAATCTGTTCTTAGTGGTCGGAACAATAGTCCTACCAAGTCGATAACGTGGTGAAACACGGCTAATCTGCTTTACCGGTAGTGTGTACAGTATGAGGTAATGGTCTGTGATGTCATCACTCTGAGGTAAAATATCTATATCAGTGACGTCTGCTCCGCGGGATATTATTAAGTCTAGTGTGTGGTTAAAACGATGAGTTGGTCTGGTGACGTTTTGTTTAACTCCAAAAGAGTTTAATAAGTCGACAAATGATAATCCTAGAGCATCGTTTACATCATCTACATGAATATTAAAATCTCCTACAAGCAGCACTTTATCAAAATTGATCACGAGGTGACTGTTGACTGTTGATTTCTGTAAAGCTGCTTTGAGACAATGTCTGTTGTGAAAAGCGCTATACAAATAAACTTGACTTGACTTGACGAGTTCTGATAGAAAACAAGCAAACTCTTGAAGAAAATCAGCGTGTGTGTGTGTGTGTGTGTGTGTGTGTGTGTGTGTGTGTCGCAGACGGAGTGTTTGGCCAGTGTCAGCTCTTTCCTGTTTCCGATCTTTACAAGTATGAGGCATCTCCAGTGGCACTGCAGCGTCTGAGGAACCTCCTTCAACGACTCGCTCAGCAAGGTATCACTCTGTCTGCTGTCTCTCTATTCCTGTCCTGTCTCTCTATCCCTTTCCTGTATCTCTATTCCTGTCCTGTATCTCTATCCCCCATGACTCTCTATTGCTCTCCTGTCCTTCTATCATTGTTTTGTCTCTCCATCCATCCTGTCTCTCTCTATCCCTGTCCTGTCTCTCTGTCCCTGCTCTGCCTCTCTATCCGTGTCCTGTCTCTCTGTCCCACTCCTGTCTCTCTATTCCTGTCATGTCTCTCTATCCCTCTTGTCTCTTGATTCCTATCCTATATCTCTATCCCTGTCCTGTCTCTCTGTCCCACCCCTGTCTCTCTTTCCCTCTTGTCTCTCGATTCCTGTCCTATATCTCTATCCCTGTCCTGTCTCTCTATCCCTTCCCTGTCTCCTTATCCCTGTCCTGATTCTCTATCTCTGTCTGCTCTTTCTATCTCTGTCTACTCCCTTCCTTTCTTCCTGTCTCCCAATAATTCAGTCTCATTCCCTCCCGTCTTTCTATCGCTGTCCTGTCTTCCTGTCTCTTTTTCCTCCTGTCTCACTAACTCTAGCTACTCCCTTCTTTTTCTACTTGTTTTAATCCTCCTGTGTCTTTCTCTCTTTCCTGTCTCTATCTCTCCACCTTTCTCTATCCATTTGTCTTACTTATCCCTCCTGTCACTATTCTTCTGTTTCTCTCCTACCCTTTTTTTTCTTCCTGTCTTTATCCTCCTGTCTCTCTCCCTCTTTCTCACTCTTCCCACCCATTTCATTATTCTCTTGTCTCTCACTATTATGTCTTATTCTCTCTTTCTGTCTGTCTCCCCCTGTTTCACTCTTCACCCATCTCTTTCTCTTGTCTCTCTCTCTTTCACCTTTTGTCCCAATCTCCTCCGGTCTCTTTCCCCTTTGTATCTTCTCCTGTTTCTCTCTTTTCTTGTCTCTTTTTTCGTCTTACTCATTCCTCCTTTCTCTTCTCCTGTTTTTCTTCCCTACTCTCTCTCTCTCTCTCTCTCTCTCTCTCTCTCTCTCTCTCTGTCTCCTCTTGTCATTCATTCTTCTTGTCTTGTCTCTTCCTGTCTCTCTTGTGCCCAGGTTGGAAATCTGTGTCTCTGGTATGAACCGGTCAGCCCCCCCCCCCATGTTTTCCCTACTAACCAGTATAGTGTCCCGGTTCCCATGGCAACACAGCACCATGTCTATATTTTGGTTATATTTTCAGTTGTAGTTCTGTCTCTGTCCTTCTGTCTTTGACTTGATTGGTTCGTCCTCCACTTGTTTTTTTTCCTTCTTTATTAGAGAGTGGATTTATACCATTAGGTTTCGTTTATTAAGTCCTGTCTGTCCATCGATCTGTCCGTCAATCTGTTCATTTATCTGTCCCACAATCTATTCACCTCTCTGTCTTTTATCTGGACACCCTGTCTATCACTTACTGTCTCAATCTGTCAGACTGTCTCTTAATCCATCTATATGTCTGTATGTCTCAATCCTGGTCCTGACTACCTGTGTGTCTGTCTGTCTGTCTGTCTGTCTGTCTGTCTGTCATAATCCTAGTCATTGGTACCTGCCTGTCTGTCTGTATGTCTGTCTGTCTGTTTCAATCCTGGCCCAAACTACCTGTCTGTCCTTAAGTCTCAATCCTGGTCATGGTTCCGTCTGTTTGTCTGTCTCTCTCTCTGTCTTTTTCACTGGCTGTAAGTTTCAATCCTGGTCATAACTACCTTTCTGTCTGCTTTTCTGTCTGTCTCTCTGTCTGTTTTTTTTTTTTGGAACCTGCCTGTCTGCCAGGCTCTATCCACTTCCCTACTATGTGTCTGTCTGTAAGCCTCAATCCTGGTCCTGAATTCCTGTCCATCTCTCTGTAAGATTCAATCCTGGTCCTGTCTGTCTGTCTGTCTGTCTGTCTGTCTGTCTGAATCCTAGTCCTGACTTATGTTTTTCATGCGATGCCTGTCTATCTAATCCTCACTGCTCTTCTCATTCTTCCACAGTGCCTCTGTTTATTTAGTTTTTTTTTTCTTTTTTCTTTTTTGTCCTAAATGTATTTTTTCTTTTATCCTTCTTTAATTATTTTACAGCCAAGTGCCTGATTTTTTTTTTCTTTTTTTAGCTTCCTGTCATTCATGTTTTCATTTTGGCATGTTCAAAATTCTAATCAAAATAAGTCTATGGGAAAAGTGCCAGAATTACACTCTCTCTCTCACTCTCTCTCTCTCTCTCTCTCTCTCTCTCTCTCTATCTCTCTAACACACACACTGTTTTGAATGCTGTGTCTGGTTTTGTCAGGAGAAATCAGGGCAGCGTTTCTTTTTGGACGAGGCTGTGTAGCGATCGCTTCCAAGGCCGACACACTCGCCTGTCTTTTCAGTGGTCTGTTGCGTCTCTCCGTCATGTGGGCAGATGAAAGTGGGATGATGAAAGGTTGAGTGCTCTCCTCCATGGCCCAGGGAGATAGAGAGGCTTTTCAATGGCATGCTGTGTTAGAAGGGCAAAGTCCCTCTCCATTCAGCTGTGCTGAAAAAAAAAAGAGAATGGCAGATGAATTACACGCGCACACACACACACACACACACACACACACACACACACACACACACACACACACACACACATTTAACCATGCCAGTGTCATTAAGCAATTTAAAATAAAATCAGGTCATTGCACTTATCAGAATTTAGCCAGTTTCAATTGATAGAAGTGTTCAAAGTGTGCACTGACAGCACTGACACTCTGTAACACCACTGACACTCTGTAACACCACTGACACGCTGTACCACCACTGACACGTTGTACCACCACTGACACGCTGTAACACCACTGACACACTGTAACAACATTGACACACTGTAACACCACTGACACACTGTAACACCACTGAC
>JAAIIK010000401.1:97837-109307 GCA_014706435.1 Silurus glanis
TAACACACCAGCAACACTCTGTAACACACCAGTGACACTATGTAACACAACACTGACACTCTGTAACACACCAGTGACACTCCGTAACACACCAGTGACACTCTGTAACACCACTGACACACTATAATACACCAGCAACACTCTGTAACACACCAGTGACACCCACACTTCTCTTGAGCTGCCTAATCGGTCTCTTTTATCTTTCCAGTGTGTTGTCTCTGTCTCTGTCTTGTCTTCTTGATAGTTTCTTGGTCTCAATTGATTTATTTTCTTTACCACTCAGCTTTCTATATCTCTGACTCTCTTGCCCTGTCTATCTTTCTCTCTGTTTCATAAGCTTTCTCTCTCTATTTCTCAAGTGTTCCTCCTCCTCCTCTTCTCCACCTGCTTGTACCTTTAAACGTTTGTCTTTTGTCTTCCTGTCTCTCACACGCTCTCACTTCCTTTCAAGCTGTCTGTCTTTCCTGTCGAACAAATATCGTGTTGCTGACAGTGTAGCGTGGGTTAGGTTCTCGTCCCCTAGGTGGCAGCACCGGTCTGTGAGTGTCAGCATGAGGGAGTGAGTGTGTGTGTGTGTGTGTGTGTGTGTGTGTGTGTGTGTGTGTGTGTGTGTGTAGGAGTGTGTGAGGTCCGTCAGATTTAATACAGGACATAAACGAGATCTGAAAAGTGTGGAAATCACGTGGCTAAATTAGCATCGAGGTAATGAAGATCGGAGGAACGCGGGACGCCGCAGTCGCACCGCAATTACCTGAAACAAATAAAGAATGAGGGATCAGACGGAAGAGAGGAGGGAAGAGAGGCCATGTTCAGTCATGCCTTCTCCTTTCTCTTTCTCCATTCTCTCGCTTTTCTTCTTTTTTTTCTTGGACACAAAATAAAATCTGGCTTGTGATTGACGTGCTGGTGCTTTCATTTCATATTTAGAATATGTGTGCGTGTGTGTGTATGTGTGTGTACGTGTGTACGTGTGTATGTGTGTGTGTGTGTGTGTGTGTGTGTGTGTCTTAACTTGGCAGATGTAAACTAGATGTGTGTGTACGTCCCTGTCCTCTCACAGCCCCATGGTGTGACGTGTCTCTCACCACTTACACACCTCGCCGTGTGTGTGTGTGTGTGTGTGTGTGTGTGTGTGTGTGTTGTTGTTGTTGTTCTTGTTCATGCTGTGAGGCATGGAGTCCATCAACTCCTCCTTATTTCTTGTCTGGAGCAGAAATCGGACAATATAAGACGCAGACGCACAACCGCACAATGACACACGATCAATGGCATCGATCAACCGCAACAAGCTTTTATTTACAGCTTTCACACACACAAACACACACACCTTGTGTGTGTGTGTTGTGTGTTCTAATGTTTGGTGTGTTTATTCTTTATTGCATGTGTGTGATTGTGTTTGAATGCGTGTGTTTTATTGTGTGTGTGTTGGTGTTTTAATGTGTGTTTGTTTTATTGCAGTTGTGTTTGTGTGTGTATGTGTGTGTGTGTGTGTGTGTGTGTGTGTGTTTATGTTCACATGTATAGATGTGTCTCATTGCGTTTAAATGTGTGTGTGTGTGTGTGTGTGTGTGTGTGTGTGTGTGTGTGTGAGAGATTTATGACTTTGTGCCCTGGTTGCTTTTGTTTATTACTTCACACAAACATGAACATGTTGCGTTGATGAATCTACAAAACAGGTATTTCCTTCAAGTGACACACACACACACACACACACACACACACACACACACACACACACATGGAATTCTGAGGCTTTGCATCTTCTTGACTTCCTGTTGATGTTGTCCTGCAATCCTGCTCTATCTGACCTCGCTGAATCCATTCCCATGGCAACCAAATGCCAGACTTGTAACACCCACAATCCCGCTGGTGAGAAATCAATTTTGGAAGATCTCCTGACATAGAGCTCTACTGAACATGATGAATGTGAACACTGACTGCACCCCAGGCCTCCTCACCTCACCGACATCAGTACCTGACTTTACTAACACCCTTTGTGATTGGAAGAATCTCTACAAATCTCTACAAAATCTAGTGGAACAACATCTCAGAAGAGTGGAGGAGACAAAATTCGGAATAGAACAGGGTCAGGTGTCCACAACCTTTTGTTCATATAGTGTGTCTTTGCTGTGTGAACACATTGGCTTTAAACTAGTTTAATAGGCACTACTAGTTATGTAAATAGGAATTATTGGAAGCTAGACATGTTGGATTGTCTTTTGTCCACCAGGTGTCCCCATTATTCCTTCATGTTGTTCTCCACTTTGATTATCCCCACCTGTGTCCTATTTCCCCATGTGTATATATGAGGTGGTATCAAAAAGTTTTAAGACTAGTTCTGTTTACATGAGAGTACAATATTTACACACTATCGACCTTCAAAATAGTCCAGTAATAGTCTTCTGGGGTGTATCCTTGTCTTCTTTTCAAAGCGTCTTTCGCAATTTGCTCTGGATCTTCGCAATGGTGTCAAAATGGTGACATTTGATCTGGTTTAAGTCTGGTTCCTCTCAAGGTTTCTTCCTCATGAAGTCTCAGTAGAGTTTTTTCTTCATCACAGCTGCCATCGGTTCTCTCAGTAGAGACGAACTTACAATTAATAACTAACAAATGTATAGCCACTAATTTTATACGTTCTTTTATACAGCTTAACAACCTCGTTATCTCTGTAAATCTGCTTTGAGACAATTGTCCATTGTTAAAAGTTTGACACAAACAAAAATAAATTGAATATTTTGAATCGAAGCAACACTCGGGTGCCCGGCTCCTTGACGCTCCTTGTCGTTAGCATAACGTAATTATGTTGATGGAAACTTCACACGCTTCCCTGAAGAAGACGATATAGCCTGTAGCCGCACCTGGCCGCCCTTTCCAATCTGCGCTCGGTGTGCTTTATTTTCGGACCTTGCAGAGATCTTTGATCACAAATTCACGTTGTTTATTGTACGTCCTCTACGACTAGTTTTGGCGAAGTAACCTTTGATGGTTTTATCTGATTGCAGCCACTTCACATGCAGCCGCTTTGAGGAAGGCTCTTGTACCTTTCTGCGCTTTGATCAATATTCTTCACAAGTGGGAAGTCTCGCATGTGCATATTAGTGTCCTTTATACACACACACACACACACACACACACAAACACACACCCCAATATGCATGTCGCAAATAGCATTTACAAGAGGCTAGTCGTGACCGCTGAGACTTTAGTGTGTATTCACTGGTAACGCTCGTTCTTTTTGTGCTTTTTTCCTTTGAAGTTATGATTAAAAATATGTTTACACTTGCAATTACACTGAAGTACACTATATCTACCAAAGTTTGTGGACACCTAACTTTGAGGTTGCTTTTTTTTTTATTTCCCATTTCCACACCAATTCCCTATATGCTTATTTAGCTACAAGGGTGTAGGGTCCTGTACTGATGTAGGTGATGTGAAGAGGGCTAGGGTGCAGTCATTCATCATATTCAATAGGGTCGAAACTCTATAGCAGGAGATCTTCCACTCCAACCCATGAAAATCAGATCTTCATGGAGCTGGCTTTGTGCACTTTGTGTGATGCTGGAACAATTTAAGTCTCCTAAATCAACTAAAGAAAAAAATGGCATGCTTCCGCTTCCATAGACATACTATAAAAAGGTGTGCCTCCAATTTGGAGAAGAAGAACGTATGGCTAGAAAAGTCAGATATCCCAGTACTTTCAGTCATATTGTGTACTTGCACTTATTGAGTTCACTATTGGAATAGAAATTCTTGTCAAATTGACTAAATGTAACCTGCTCAAGGTTTCCTTTATGCTCTCCAAAATTTAGTTCTCTGTCCGGTCATCAACCTTTTCATTGGGGATGGGGTTTAGCAGCTTCGTTCATTAGAGAAATTTGGATGGACAGCTCCTTCACCTGGAAATAGAGCTTTCAGGCAAAATTTGTTCTAGATACAGATCTATATATAATTATTACTGGGAAGTACTTACCTTCCCACTTAGTATATACATTTGTAATAAATTGGAGCTGTTGGCTACGTCTGATCCAAAATCCAATGATTTAACTTGTAAGCTATCACATTGCAAATACATCTTTCTGGTTCTTGAGTTTCACCGTCCACAGAAACTTCCTCGATCTTTAGACTGTTCATGTGGGGAAACATCCTCAGCAGCAGTGAGTGGTTTCCATTTAAAGCAAACTCCGTATTTCAGTAGTAGGGCGGACAATATATCATGAATATCGGATATATATTAAAGGATGTGGTGGCTGAATGTTTAAGATGAATGAGTTCAAATCCCAGCACCACCAAGCTGCAATTGCTGGGCACCTGAACAACTGCACAATAGAACATGCTAAAGAGACAAGCAGTGCTATTTAATGGTAATTGAACTTCCAACGCAAAGTCCAGAACCTTAACCACTGAGCTACCACTTCCCAAGCAAGGCCCTCGGTCTTCAACTGTTCAAACGTATGCACATTGGTATCAAAAAGTTTCGAGATTAATGGTGTAACTGGTGCTATTCTAATTACGTGCATTACCACGTCCACAATTTCATCATGACAGCAAGATGGAAACAAAGCGCAAGCATTCAATTCTGCATGAAACTGGGCAAATCTGCCACAGAGTCATTTCAACATGAGGTACGTTTGACCTACGGTGATGCTGCAACTAGTCGTGCGAGGTGTTTTGAGCGGCAAGTGTGCTTCAAGAGCGGAAGAATATCAGTGGAAGACGAAAACAGACCAGGAACAAGCTCATTCCCTAAATGTCAAAACAATTAGGCAACTTGTGCATGATGATTGTCGGAGAACAATCCACCCTACTTGCCAGATTTGGCTCCTGCGGACTTCGCATTCTTCCTAACGATGAAGATCCAGCTCAAAGGTTGCCGTTTTGACTCCATTGCGGAGATCTGGCACGAATCGCAGAAGGTGCTTGACACACTTCAAAAAGAAGACTTACAGGACATGTTCCAGAAGTGGCAGGAACGCTGGGAGCGCTGAATTACTGTGCAAGGGGACTATTTTGAAGGTGATAGTGTGGAAATGTAGATAAATACAGTACTTTCTTGTAAACAAAGTGAGTCTCGAAACTTTTTGATCCCACCTTGTACATGAGATCCCACCAATGAAATTTCTCCTTCCATCTACTTTGATTGTTCCATTCTTTTGGCAGAAATACTTTTATTCCATGTAGAGCTAGCAAAGTACATTTCTTAATGTGTGTCATCTCATTTACATTTGAAACTAAGCACGGGCAACACAGATGGTGGTTAATGGAGCTGTGGACGATTAAGAGGTCGAGAAAATTTCAGATTCCAAAAAGCATTGAAAGCAATCAGAGAGCAATCTGCTCCTGTCCATACTGACTAACTGAGGCCTGTTAAGGACAATATTACACAATCCAATCAGCAGTATCAGCACCACATTGGTACATCAACACAAGCCTGAAGGTGCTTATTACATGTACTGTATATTAAGAAACATGGGGGTAAATCCTCCACATGATGGCCGGCTCTGATGGTGTTTCTGTTAGTATTAACCAACAGGACTGGAAAGCTACATACTTGTTACTGGGGTCATGGAGGGTGTATTAGAGTATTGGAGTGTGTATAATATCTGGGTTAGTGTTAAATGTTTGGTACCGTGGTGGTTTGTTAGTCGGGGTCACTGATTATAGTTCTAGTGTTTTCGAAATGTTTTGATGCAATTTGCTTTCATAAAAATCGTCTGCGCTGATTATTGAATGAACGTCCACCTTTAACATCCACCTCTTCCTGCTTTTTTCTTGTACTCACTTTTCTACTACATGTTTGCATTGCTGTTTTGCCCTCTCAGGCTGGATCTTTTTAGACACAACAATTTGCTTGGATATCTGTAATCGTTCAATCCCTGATTTTGGATTGAGACTTTAAAACTGACAAAGTGCTATTTATCTGGCAAACTGACCAATTATCATTGGCCAGCATTTGCCCCAAACTCAACTACATCACTATGATTTCATGCACAACCCAACAACTTCGGGTAATACAAGAGTAAAGAATTGTTTCGTCTCAGGAAGGAACTAGAAATTTTGACAGAGGATCAGGGTGAATGAAACAAACAAGTCATTCTTGTAAACACTGCAAGACTTTATGGAAAGAACAGTAATAGAAAAAAATGTGGATCTCTATAAGTTCACATTTTTAGCATTTCCAGAGCGACTTAAGTCACACTTAAGGGGTAAGGGGCCTTGATCAAGACCCCAGCAAGTCAAGTCAAGTCAAGAGGCTTTTATTGTCATTTCTACTATACACAGTTGTACACGGTACACAGTAAAAACGAGACTATTATTTATTATGAATAATAATAAATAAATAAATAAATAAATGGTGGTGGAATGGATTGAGATGGGTAATGAGTGTGTGTTAAGTGTTTAGTCCAGGTTGTACAGTTCGGTAACACACATTTGAGGGAGTGTGTGTGTGAGTGAGTGTGTGGCAACATTGGGATATGATAGTAATTTAACCATCTTAACCACTAAGCTACCACTTCCCAATGTTGATTACGGAAGGCAACGACACACAATCACTCATTGACGTCAATATACATGACTCAATGAAGTAAATGACTGTGTCTAACAGTAACTTGTCATTAGCAAAGAATTTTACTCAGCAAATTGCAAATGACCTGTGTAAATTAAGAATACTCATAGCCCTGGACATGGTAGTGGTCCATCTATCATGCACAAGGCTGGATTGGACTCCACGGGGCTGGGTCAGACTTCACAGGGCTCGGTTAGACTGCACAGGCTTGAATTGTCCTCCTTTGAAAATCTTACAATTCAAAGCAAAATTCTCTCTAATTTCAACACTTCCAATTATTCAGTGTCCACCAACAGCAAACTCAAGGTTCTTCAAAGATATACACAAACCTCTCATCGACTTTCAATCTCTCATCGTTTTCAGTCGAAATGCCACACAAATTCATGCCTCTACAGTCTTCTGATGGGGCTGCACTGGGTGAGATTTTACACATCATTGCAAGCATTGTGAGATTTTACGCATCATCCACACCCAGCCTAGATCCCTTTCCTAGATTGAAGGAAGATTTTCATCAAAAATTCTGAACAACTCTTTACAATCTGGCTTAGTTCTACTCCTGCATCAAAATGCCATAATCAGGACTCCTCCCAAGAAGGGAACATTACTGTAGGTCCAGAAATGTTGTCCAACTACAGATCCATTTCAATTCTCTACTTTCTTTCTAAAGTAAGTAGTTGCCACCAAGCAGCAGGATCATCTCAAGTCAGACAAACTCAAGTAGAACTGATGGTATCATTATGCTGATGGTATCATTCATCCTTGATCTTTCAACATTCTTTGAGACAGTGCTCTGGCTTTCCCAATTGGTCCTGGTCTGGTTCCGGTTCTCTTTAGAAGGAATGTCTTTGATTGTTGCCTTGTCCCCAACCAATAAATTGCTAACCTACTACCCTGAAAACATAAATGACTGGTTTAAAAAACAACTGTTTCTCCATACATTGCTCATGAGTCTATTTTAGTTAAGAACCCTCAGCAGGCCCATCAAAATTCAATTACACAATCTTCTCTGGGCAAAATATTCTTTTCTCTGCATCTTGGAGTCTTGGTATGATGGTCTGCAGTGTTAGCATGATGTTTGGCTTAATTTAACTTTTATATATCTACTTGAAAACTCCTTACATCTACCTCACTATTGATGTAAGTAAGGTGAGGAGGCCTGGGGTCCGTTCCAATTTGTCCCAAAGGTGTTCAATAGGGTTGAGATTAGAGTTCTATAGCAGTAGATCTTCCATTCCAATCCATGGAAAGCATATCTTGGTGGAGATGGCTTTGTGCAAATGGGCATTGTCCTGCTGGAACAGCTTTGGGTCTCCTAGTTAAAGTAAAGGGAAAAGTTTTTGCTAGCAAAATCCAAAGACGTCCTTTACAATTGTGTGCCTCCAACATTATGTTAAGGCATATGGCTATTCTTTGTCTTTATATTCCATCTATCTGCGTTGCACTCAAACGTTCTTGCTATCACGAATTCAAGCCTTAAAATCCTAAGCCCTTCATCACGTTTCCATGTAAACACATCATCACGGCTGGGTCTTTTGCTAATCGAGAGCTAATGACGTCTCGACATGCTTCAGGAAATGATCTTGACATGTGGCGTTGCTATGCATTCATTCCTCCTTTAATGCTGCTCTCAGTCAGTGACCCCTCGCTCCAGTGCATGCCCAGGAGCATCTCAAGCACGTCTAAACGGACGTTATGGCATGTGCAGTGGGCGAAAAACAAAAACTCTCAAAAATGTCTACTGGCATTCTCAATGCAAAAAAAAAAAAGGCGTTGTGGGGGCGGGTCTTGGCTTTGACATGTTTTGGGTTTATCTTGCTGTCTTTCCATCCTGTTTTTTTTTTTTTTTTCGCATGTTGTGGAATTTTTGTTGTAGCCAGAGGCTCATCAGGCCTAGGGGGGAGGGAAAGATGGAAAACAGGCTTCCTGCCTGGATACAAAATTGTTTTGGCGAGCCTCGGCAGACTCGCGGCTCTGTAATCGTTCCAACTGACTCACTGGGTCAATACATGAGAAGATGATTCTGCCAAGAGGCAGCTTTGGCTTTGAGCATGATGGTGTGGATGAATCCTGCCCTATAGGCACTGCAGAAGAGTGAAAAGATGCATATTAACATCACCAGGTCTGAAGAAAATATGTTAATACTAGAATAAAATACAAAAAATACACATTTGCATATTTAAATAAAGAATAACACCAATATATTGTGCCATTATAGAAAAATAATCAACAGCAATATTTATCCTTTTATAGCTACATTTAATTCAGTGAAGTGTCATTTGAACAAATACGTTCCTGTTCTGACTTATGCTATAGCAGCTATAACCATTCATAAGTAACCAAAGTTCTCCGAAATTTCCCCACTGTGGGACGAATAAAGGTTTATCTTATCTTATCAACCAAGTCAATAGGTGAAAAAAACGAAGAATTGCAGCTTATTCAGGTCAATAATTTTTGTGAACAAGCTGTTAATATCGAGACTATAAAATACTGGACCAAGTGCATTAATATAAACCTGTGCTACCATCAAAGCTGCTGTTCTAATTAAATAATAAATAAACACCTTCTGACCAATCAGAGCCCAGAACACACCACTGCTATGGTGTAATAAAAACAAAACATGGCTAACAGTCTTGCTAAAGCTAATAAACAGTGTATTTTTTATGTTTGTTCTGCCAACATGGAATTCCAGTCATGTGACTGAACCAGGTGGAATCGCTGGTGTTTGTGGTGTTTGCAAAACACAAAACGAATAAACAACATTTTATTGCCAGTCCCGTTTTTTTCTTCATGTCTTATTTACACTTCTCCCTGCCAACACAAGTGCCCTTGAACATGGTGCTGATTTTAAATGATTTTTCTTAGAAGAAGGAGATAAGAAGCAGCTGGAGATTTGGAATATTCTATATATAATGGACAGCTGACTACAAGATTAGTCTGTGCTTCTTTTTGAACATCATCTTCCACTTCGAGTCCCCATTTATTGTTGGAACTTCCATTCTTCTGGGAACATGTTCCTCTAAATGTTATGTGCACATTTAGCTACAAGGGCTTTAGTAAACTCAGATGCTGGTGTAGGTGAGAAGGTCTGGGGTGCGGTCAAAGTTCCAGTTCAGCATGTTTAACAGGGTTGAGGAAGACAAAGCTCCATAACAGGAGGTCTTCCACTCCAACCCATTGAAACATATCTTCATGGAGCTGGCTTTTGTTCAAGTGAAAAATGTCATGTTACAGCATCCAAAGACATTGTGTACAATTGTGCACCGGAATGCAAATGATCCACATCTGGCTGGAAAAGTGAAATGTCCCAATACTTTTGGCCAAAACGCAAATCGATGAGGTATGATACAAAAGTAGCAGAACAAGGCTCAAACCTAAAAAAAAAAAAAAAAAAAAAAAAACAGGAAGAGAATATAGGAGGTTCATTAATTAATAATCAACACGAAACAGGTGAACACACTCAGGTAGCAAGGCGATGACCGGACAATATTGAGCGCATGGGAATGGCATTTACTGGCATTTTTTAGATATTCATAAAATTACAGAAACTAAAGTAATTAAATCCAAGTAATTCATTAATTTCATTAAACTGTTTGTTCACAGACACTCAAGGTCACTTTAGAACATTTGTAACAGAGAAAAGCGGTGTACAAAATGTAAAAAGATTTTGGTTTTTGTATAAAATATGTTGTTTTGTCAGGTGTGTGTGTGTGTGTGTGTGTGTGTTTTGCTGCTAATTAATAAAAAATGTCAGAAATGAGGAGTCAGCATTACAGCTCAAGATTCTTATGTTAATCCATCTATTTAGAAGAATCCAAAATATGGGCATCAAATTGTTTATCTGTATTTTTTTTAGTTCCTCCTAATGAAGTCCAGTGTCTCCGACTTCCTATTCTTTTTTTTTTTCCGGTAGGTTATACATGGCAGGATGAGGCTATGCAGCAGGTGATTTCCAGAGAACTGCAGGCGTTGCCTAAGACCCCTGTACGCCGCCTCGGGAAAAACATTCCACCCTTTAAGTTGCGGTGAGTTTGTGTTTCAAGGCAAACTATATATTTTTAATTTAAATATATCAAAAACTATAAGATATATAGTGTTATGTTAGAATTTGGTGCTGGTAGTTATGTGGTAGCTACACATAGGAATAAAGATTGCTCAGGTGATTGCTAGCTAAACTTACCACAGGAAAATACAGCTGGATACATTTAGCACAAGAAGTGATTTTTACATAAAGTCACCACAGCACTAATGTGGTGAGACCTGAGATGTTGTATGGTTCAGAGACAGTGGCATTGAATAAAAGACAGGAGGTGGAGCTGGAGGTAGCAGAGCTGAAGATGTTGAGGTTTTTGTTGGGAGTGACGATGACAGGATTAGAAATGAGTTTATTAGAGGGACAGGGCATGTAGGACATTTTGGAGACAAGTTGAGGGAGGTGTGATTGAGATGGTTTGGACATGTGCAGAGGAGGGACATGGGGTATATCAGTAGGAGAATGCTGAGGATGGAGCCACCAGGAAGGAGGAAAAGAGGAGGACCAGGGAGGAGGTTTATGGATGTGGTGAGGGAAGACATGCAGGTAGTTGGAGTGACAGAGGCAGATGTAGAGGACAGAGGGGTATGGAGATGAATGATCAAAGTACTATCTAGCAGAAGTACTGCTAGATAAAAGTTACAATAGGAAGTATCTGATCAATAAATTTACAATAGGACGTAACTGATAAATACAGTTACCACAAAGAGTTACTGCTAGATAAAGTTACCACAGAAAGTTATTCCTATATAAAAGTTACCACAGGAAGTTACTGCTAGATAAAGTTACCACAGGAAGTTACATCTAAATTTCCATGTAGCAACATTAGATAGATAGATAGATAGATAGATAGATAGATAGATAGATAGATAGAT
>JAAIIK010000401.1:296504-317182 GCA_014706435.1 Silurus glanis
CACACACACACACACACACACACACACACACACACACACACACACACGTGAGCATGCTCCCCAGCAGCACCTCAGCCCTGATGACTGCACTGCTGTGAGATGTTCAGTACCGTTTGGTGGTGATTCTCCTCCCGTTGATGAATTTGGTAGACGTGGAGACCGAGCGGAAATTTCCCATCCCTCCTCCTCCTCCTCCTCCTCCTCCTCCGAACGATGACGAAGAGAAAGAGGTGAAGTTTCCTCCACCCATTGGGCCGATAGGCATAAAACCTAAACGACAAATCCATCGATGGATGTCAAATAGAAGTGCTAATAAAATTGTTTTCTATTCGTATCTAATTGTGTGGTAAAAGTGTGCAGAAGAACCACACATGTCCTAATACTTTTGGCCGCATTTGCCTTTTCTGGCAGAAACCTGCAACATTTGATTAACAATAAAATGTATATAAATTATTTTATCCGCATTAGTTTATTATTTAACAATTAAAAAAAGGATAAGGATATCAGCATACCCATGATATTATTAGAAAAACATTATTGTGACATCAAAAACAAAACAAAAATAGGTTGGGGTTTTGTTTTTACAGATATTTCCAGAATTCTGTTTTCACTTATTTCACATTCTTGGCAACCCTACACATCCTTAAATAAGCCTAAATTATCATTTTGGACAAATACCGGCATCTTCCCCAAAACCGAACGCTTTTCATGAGGTAAAAAAAAACATTTCCACATTTCTGGAGTTTCAACCATGTAAATGCATACCTGAGTCAAATCCTGAGAAGCCACCCCCGAATGGAGGGAATCCCCCAAACCCGGGGAAGAAGGAGCCCCCGGCTCGATTCCTCGTGCCTCGCTGCCTCCGACCAGCACCGAACCCGAAGAAATCGTCGAACGGGTCGAAGGGGTCGTCTCCTGAACCACAAGAGAGGAATGCGTGAACGTCCGGCCTTCTGCTGTTTGTTTTCTACTTCCTGTTTGCAACATTTTGCAGCAGCAGCACCACCAACATTAAAAACCAAGGGCCAGCAAGACCTTCAGAATCACTCACATGTTCTAATAGTCTATTCTCTTCAGGTGCACTGCTTCCAGGAGTTGCTTTAACCAAACAGATTTGGACTTTTAAGCAGGTATTTCATTGATTTGGATGCAGATACATTTACAAAGACGTTTAGATGGACTTTTCAAGAAAAGTGACGAAAAACCCCCAAAAGAAATTCAAAACCCCGGGGTGATGTGATGAGGTGAATATCAATGCCAGAGATGATGTATGCAGGGTTGTGGCTCCAGTGAAAGGAGACGTGTTGAATTGTGTTCATTGGGTTTCTTGCTTTATGATGTTGATTGTTACTGTATGAGATCATGTGTGTGATGCAGCGCTCTGTTCTACTGCACTTCTCTACAATACTGATGCTTTCTGTAGCCGTGGCATCATGATGATGGGATTAAGAGGTGGATTGGTTCAGGAACAACATCACTGACGTGTGTATTTTTAATATATTAAGTATATTAATATATAAGTAAATATAGATGTCATTTATTCAGATTAAAAGCCCTGAAACTTTAGGAAAGCGGTTCCTCTCGGCTGGACATAGTGATCTGGAGTGAGGCAGTGATGAACAGTCGATGTAACGGCATGTGTTTAACGCACACAAACACGCTAAATATGGCAAGGGCACTTCCACACGGCCGAGAAGAGACTCTGCATCACCCGACAGGAATGCTCTCTCAAATAGATCCTGTATAAAGCACAAGGGCCTAAAGCAAGCTGGAGTGTGTGTGTGTGTGTGTGTGTGTGTGTGTGTGTGTGTGAGTTTGGTGGAAGTATTTAGGACCGGCGTGTGTATGCGTGTGTGTAAATCCTGAAATCAGTACGAGGACGTGGTGTGTTTACGCACTGAAAGGAGAGAAGGGCGTGTGATGTGTTTGGGTGGAAGGGAATGGAATAAACCCAGGTGTGTGTGTGTGTGTGTGTGTGTGTGTGTGTGTGTGTGTGTGTGTGCACACGTTTGTACTGAACAACCCTGAAGTGCACACCTTCCCATCCTTCACACACTTCGTCAGGGGAATTTCTGCATTTCAACATCATGGTGCACTATAACGAGTTATGACTTTATAAAATTAAATAAAAAAGAAAAAAAGAAAAAAATATGAATCATTTAATAAAGTACAGTGAAGCAAAGAAAAGAAAGAAAGAAAGAAAGAAAAGTCAAATACAACAAAAATTAAATAAAATAAGAAAAAAAAAATTAAACAATTATTAAGATAAATTAGAAAATGTAATAATAATAATAAAAAAATGAAAATGGAAAAAGAAAAAAAAATGAAGGTAAAAAAAATAAAGAAGAATAAATAAATAAACAAATGAAATAAAAGAAAATCGCATCAAATAAGCAAATCAAAAAAGAAAAAAAAATTCAAGAACATTAAATAACAATAAGAAAATGGGTTAAATAAAAAAGATCCAAATTAAAGAGTCATATTGCATTAAATGATATGAAATGAAGCCAGAATTCCGTTTTCCTCCACAGCACCAAAAAAGGTCAGTTTTTTGTTACACGGCTATTTGGAATATTTGATCTATTACATCACGGCACGTCCTGAACATGGCAAAAAAAAGAAAAAAGAAAAAGATTTTCTGTTTCGTCCCCTCAGTCACGTCCACACCCTTCATCCTGCTCCAGAGGGGGGTGCCTCTGTACGCCCGAAGACTGAGAGATCAGCTCATACCGGTTTGACCTTTTAACCTTCAACTCGGCTCACTCTATAAACAGAGACTGCATTGTGTACATTTCTGACATTCAGCTCCAGAATTATTGGCACCCTTAGTGATGGGTTAAAAAAAAAAAAAAAAGAAAAAAGGGTCCTGGGATAATAATCTTACACTGAAATATGAGAAATGCCCTGTAACTCAAGTGCATTTATTCGAGGTGTAATTTTCTTAATTAAAAAAACAGATGTCACAAGTATTGGCACCCCTCCGTGTAGTACTTTAGAAAGCACAGAGTGTTAAAATGTGGTGTAATGGTGATATGGTGGCATTTAGCATGAATGACTAGTTTATTGTACTGGCTCAGGCTTCTCTCGGAAGATCGCATCTCGATATGACGATCGGAGAATTTTGAATGGTTCAATTAAACTCCATGTAGAAAGTTAGTTAAAGGCTAGACTTCATGTAATGGGAAATAAAATGGTATCAATAATCGTGATATCATGTCCTCCATCAGGATACATATCTATAATGTGGACTGCATTGTGTGCAAATCTAAGATGGCGTTTCCGCCCTGGCGTTTATTTACTTCCTGGCTCTTGGAAATGGCGCGGCGACCACCGAAAATGCGTCGTCTTTTTTTTCAAAGCGTTTTCAAATTTTATCCACTTTGGAGGGCGTTTTTAAAAAGCTACATTTCTGTTGACTGACGGGAGAAAAATACACGATTTCAAACGAATGCGTCTTAGCATTGACACAGTTCTACAGGGATCACGTGTTAGGGGTTCTTTACTGTTTATTAGGAAACCAGGCATTTCCTCCTGGCCTTGAGTGTCTTTAGAGTCCAACATGGCTTCTTCTGTCTAATCTTGTCTGGATTCAAAGGGGAAGTTGAGGAATTTGGTGTGGTATGAATGCACTGGTCCTCATTCCTCAGGGAGATGTACAAGCTTATTACTGGTTTGAGGTCTGATGTTGAGATTGGCTTGGAATACGGCATAGAATCCAGTAAAAGACAAATGTCTGGATTTTGTCTCTTTAGTCTTTTGGATTTCGAGTGTTTGGAGGGAAGATGAAATGAAATGCAGACTGAATAAAAATGGCGTTTTTGTATAACAGGTTGATGTAATGATTATTGCCATGTGTCTATGTGGACACTGCCTGCCATCTATCTTTAAATAAAGAAGACAAAACTCTTACCGAAGAAATCTGCAAATGGATCTCTGCCTCCAAAGAATTCCCTGAAGACATCTTCAGGGTTACGGAATGTGAACACGCCACCAAAATGGTCATCATAATGTCCTCCTGAAGGAAACAGACCATTTGTTTTACGTGAGAAAAAAAAAAAAAAAAACACAACACAAAACTAGATTGACTAAACTAGACTAGAAAGTAAATGTTTGATGTTGATGGAGCAGATCATTACCTCGCCTTCCTCCTCCAGACAGGGCGTCTTTACCATATCTGTCATATAAACTGCGCTTGTCGTCTGAAAAACAAAAAGACATTTAAAATCAATTTGACCTGAACATTGGATTCACAGGTTAAAACAAAACACTGAGAGAGACAATATAAACCGCCAACAGTTCCTGTAGCAATGTGGGTGAAGCCTAAAGACCAGGCCTTTGTAAGGCAGTGAGTCCATGACCAGGTACAAGTGGGCAGGAATCTAAGGCTAGTAGTCCAAGCTTAGTTACTTAAACCCAGGAACCTAAGGCTGTGAATTTAAGACTAGCTACCTAAGGACAGGAACCAGATTCATGTATTATAAGGCTAGCAGACTAAGACTACGTTCATTGGACCTGGTTCCTAAAACCAGAAAGTTAATCTTGGAATCTAAGGATATGTACTTAAGGCTAAAGGTTTATAGCAGGTACCCAAGGCCAGGAACCTGGTTCTATAAATCTAGGACTAGGTACCCAAGACCAGACACCTAAAAGGTGGGAATCTAAAACCAGGTACACAAGACCAGAAACCTAAAGCTAAAAGTCTAAGACCAAGTACTTCAAACCAAGGACCGAGAGCTGGGAGTCTAACACCAAGTAACCTAGTCTAGGAACCTGAACCTGGGAATCTAAGGTACCCAAGATAAGGTACTCAAGACCAGCACCCTGCACTTAAGGTCCTGAAGCTAGACATATAAGACCAGGTACTTAAGATCAGAACCCTAAGGTTGGATATATAAGAGCAGTTACCCAAGGCCAGGAATCTGAGCCTGGGAATCTTAGACTAGGTATTTAAGATCAGGACCCTAAGGCTAGAATCTAAGACCTAAGGCCAGGAAGCTGGGAATGGAAAACTAAAGCCAGAAACACATGGCCAGGAACTAAAAGCTGAAAGCCTAAAACCAGTAATTTGAGGTTTGGAAACTTGAACCTGGAACCATAAAGTCAAAGTCCAAACCCTGGATCCCTCAAGTTAAAGTAGAAACAGAGAAGTTCCTGTACCATCATCGTCATCATCACCCCCACCACAGATTTCACAGACATATTCCTTCTGAACTAGGACCTAATTAGACCACAATTAGATCCTGTTGAGGACCTCTGACCCACGTTTAAAGGTGGACCAAGACCATTTAATGGCTGACAAAAAGTACAGTCTTGTTTGAATAGATTTATAATGCTAGATCTAAATTGATTCACCAATGCCTGAGCCCATATATCAAGCAATTACAGCTCTCCGTGAGGAAAATTTCAGCCTGGCACTCGTAAATCCATGACCTTCGCGTTAACCCCATGGCATTTTTAAAAGGGTCAAATTTAACCACATGACCTCCAATTAACTCCTCACACAGTAAATATAAATTGTGCCTCAGTCACTTCTCCGGTCAGAAACGTCACTCTGTATGACCTGACGCTGACCTGTCTGGCTTACTTATACATTTTTTCCAGCAATGGCCACTCAAAATGAGGGCAAAGGTCACAAGACAAATCATGGCAGCTGTTAAAATGTTAGTCTGGACCACACAGAGGGGTTTGGTTCATGAAGAAACCCAATTTACTGTTTGTGACAAGCAAATATTCTATTAAAGCCGTAGACTGAAAGCATTTCAAAAGGCGTGTGGAGATTCATTTAGCCAGTTGGTCAAGTCATGTACTGAGGTAGGTGAAGTAAGGAGGCCTGGGGTGCAGTCACGGTTCCAATTCAATCTCCATAGCAGGCCACTCAAGATCTTCTACTCCAAACCATAGAAAGCAGATCTTCATGGTGCTAGCTTTGTGCATTGTCATGCTGAGACAGGTTTGGGTCTGCTAGTTCAAGTGAACACTAGTTCAAGTGAACTAGCAGACACATCCATGACATCCTATACAATTATGTGCCTCCAAGTTTGTGGTATGGGACAAAAGGGCAAAATGGCCCTTCTGCAGGAATAAAAGCTGATCAATCGGCACCGATAGTTGATTGACGGAACTATTGTCTGTTGGCAAAAATCCATACCGATAGTTTTTCCGGGTTGCGTTATACAGTAAGAGAGCAGCCTCTAGAGGTGAATCACTGATGCCTTGTTCCGTTTTATTTAAATGTCTTTTTTTTATTATTGATGTAACTGTTTTTATTTATTTGGAGTGTTTCCTTTTGTTTCAGTTTGAATGCATGTCTTATTTCCTAAATATATTATATAATTAATATATTATAGAAATATATTCATATTTTTTTCATTTAGTACATTTTCATTATTCATTTTTTTTTTTTTTTTTTACGTTTTTGGCAAGTACGGTCCAACCTAGTAGCATTTGGTATCAATAAAATCCGACTTCTAGTCGTGACTGGTGTACTTTTATTGCACTACTGATTTACTACAAACCTAATTCTACTATAATAAACTGAAGCCACCTCCAAGTTCAGAGTTTTTCATTCACGACCATCAGAACCAGGTTTTACACTGTGTCTCCGGAAAAAGGGATTGAACACCTCCCTCATGTTACCATTTTCTGCAAATCTGCTTATATAAAAATAAGCCTTTTTGTAGAAAAGATGGAACCTTGATTTCCTCCGTAAATGAAACAGGGTCCTGCTGTTGCTGCCAAGTCAAGAATCAGCAGAAGTTCATCTGCTTTCCATCTGAGTGACACAGAAACCTGTTCCAAAAGCTGGAGAGAAGATTTGGACCTAAAGAACGACTCAATGCCCCTAGGGCTTCCATAAAAATCACACAGCATGAAGATGTGTGTGTGTGTGTGTGTGTGTGTGTGTGTGTGTGTGTGTGTGTGTACAGAATGTACTGTCTTTCCCAGAGTGTGGAAAGAAAATCTGATCCAATAAGAAAGAAGTGTGATAGCGAAGGAGTCTATTTATATTAAAAGGTCTCATGGCCCATGTGTCCACCCTGTTATGACTCATAGCTATGCTTAAAAGCTTCGTAGGCAACTTTATATAATGTGAAAAAAATAAACTGAATGCTTAGAGATATGTAGCAACTGTCAGAAGTTTGGAAGCTCAGAGACTTTTATGTTTTTCTCCAACCATCTCCTTGCATGATGTGCTTCGATTATTCAGGGGAGTCAACCCAAGAAAAAGCACCAGTTCCTGATAGTGTTCATGGTCATGTACTTAAAGCATGTGCCAGCTTCATCATCATGAAGTGCTTGTACCACATCTGTTCCTCCTTGCCAGCCACCATAGACCCTCTCCAATTCACGTACGGGAAAAACAGATCGACAGAGGACGCCATTACTTTAGCAAAATACGAGGTTCTCACACACCCGGGCAAAAAACAAACAAAAAAAAAAAAAACCACTTACGCCCGAATGCTGTTCATCGATTACAGCCCTGCCTTCAACACCATCGTCCCATCCAAAGTCATTTCAAAGCTGAAAGAATTAAGACTAAACTCACACTTGTGTAACTGGATTTTGGACTTTTGGATAAACAGACCCCAAGTGGTCAGAATTGGAAATTACTACTCCTCCACTCCAGTGTTGGGGGTAACGCGTTACAAGTAACGTGCGTTACGTAATAATATTACTTTTCTGGAGTAACGAGTAAAGTAGCGCATTACTTTATAAATTTACACACTAATATCTGAGTTACTTTTTTAAAAAAGTAATGCGAGTTACTTTTCAGTTAAATTATTTTGCATAAAAAAATAAATACCGAATTAAAATGAACGTAGTCACGTAGAATCGCGCACTCATACGTGCGAGCAGCGGGAACAGAAGCTGGTCAGAAGCGGAGATGGCAAACTAGGGATTACATTACTGTGATGGAAGTATTCTTATTATTTTGAAATAGTCGAGGAAAAGGAAAAAGGAATAATGGTTAAGTGTAGATTATTTGTTGGTGAAAAGCTCTTGTCAACTGCAAAAAGTACCACTTCAAAAAAACAAAAACTAACAAACATCTGCATGCAAAGCACAGCACTACAGATGAAGATAAACTGCCACGGTCACTGATAATAGCACAAACTTTGTAAAAGCGTTCAGAATGTTTCAAGCTGATGATGAAGCAGAGAATGATGTAGACGAGGACGAGGTCATATTTACGGAATTGCACGAAGTTTTACGTGATGACAGCGAAAGGTATGTTCTCCCTCCACATCACTGGTGTGCAGCCCACACCCTTAACCTTATATACACGAACGATAGTTACATTCCTGACGGCGAAGGCAGATTGAAAAGCAGTGTACCGAAGTGCGACTGGAAAGTGTTCAGCCTTGTGGTCAAAAGTTAGTCCGTGCTTCTTATTGTTCTCTAAGAAGTTATTACACATTTTAAATGTTTAAGACATGTCTTTTGCCCTAATATAACTGATTTCTTAATGGCAATTATCTATATTACACCTGTTACACCTGTAAGGCGTGAAAGAGATACAAGTAACGCAAAAGTAACGCAAAAGTAATATAACGCATTACTTTCCATAAAAAGTAACTAAGTAACGTAATTAGTTACTTTTTTGGGGAGTAACTCAATATTGTAATGCATTACTTTTAAAAGTAACGTTGCCCAACACTGCTCCACTCTGACTCTAAACACTGGCGCTCCACAGGGCTATGTCCTAAGTCCCCTTCTGTACTCCCTGTTCACACACAATTGTGCTGCCCCCCAGCACAGTTCCAACATCATCTTTAAGTTTGTGGATGACACCTCTATCTAGGGCCTCATAACTGATGGAGATGCAACCTCTGCCTCAACATCAGCAAAACCAAAGAGATGATCGTGGACTTCAGAAGGGTACAGAAGCTTAACTCTACCCAATTACACATTCCTTTCACTTTCCGGAATAAGTCTCCAACCTTTCCTGCTCCAAAACAACCCAAAATCATTAAGCTTCCACCTCCATGTGTGAGTGTGGGGGGGGTGAGGCAGTCTGATCACATCTTCTCCCCTGTTCTCAGTCTTACACAAGTTCTTCTGTTAGAGACACAATTGTCTTATTTGCACTCCACAGAACTTTCATCCACTCATTGACTGTCCAACTCGTTTCTTTTCTTGTTCGAGGAGCTTTAAACTATTTAATATACATAAACATGTCATTAGATTCACCACTGTAAAAGATCTGACATGTTAAAACAGGAAGAACTCTTGAAGATTCCTTCACGACCTGATGGTGGTAAAGGAATCTCCAAGAATTCTTCTTGTTTTAACATGTCAGATCTTTTACAGTGGTGTATCTATAGAAATCACGACCGGTCGTCATGTTCAAACAAGAAGAACTCAGAAGAAGTATTCATCACCAACAGATCCAGCACTTCTTGTTACTTATGCGTGTTCTGAAATACCCTTAAAACACACTTCATACATGAAGAAAGCTATTACAGGAAAATGATCTCAGATATTCAACCTTGTCTGGATGCATTCCAAAATTCTAGGATCAAGTATTATGACTTGGAGCCAAATCTGTGTGAGAGACTGGCAGAAAAAACAATTCCATACAAAACTTGTAGAGAAAACAGCCCTCAAACTTCAACTGAATTAAACCAAACTAAGCCTTAAAGTGAGCTAAATCTAACCAGAGCCTCACGAAACCGTCACCTGATAGTAGATCTGCTGGCAAGAGGGCAAATAAATGAATCTAGACGGATCTCGCCAGCCAGAAATACAGATAATTAGCTGCACAAGGGAAATCACGCTATTATAATTAGCCAAATGTCATGCATGGAAAGGGTCCTGCCACAGCGTGAAGACGAATAACGTGTGAAAGATATTCGGTGGCCAAGATTTCGGAGCATCTAAATAAACTCATGTGACCTGTGGCCTTGTTCTAAAATCCGAAAATAAAACCTACGAAAAGTTTTATTTAGCTACAATTAATAATCAAAAATTAAGTCCATATGATAACACCAGCCTCGAAATGGCTAGAGCGAGTTGGAGAGAAAGGGGCGGGGCTTCACAAAGGTCAGTTACTATCGCAAAGATTAAAATGCCTTCACACCTGTCAATCATTAGCAACTAAGATGCTATTTGGTTAAATAATAATAATAATCGTTTTTTGGACGTGTAACAAATGGCAGACTATTCGAGATTAAGATTATGAGCCAGCACGTGAACATCCTTGTGAAAAATCTATCTGAAACATAAAATTTTACCTCAGATGTGTTGGTAAAATGCTAATAAAACACTAATACAAGCCAGTCAAGGCAACGTAAAAGTGCGATATTGAAAATACAAGGGATCAGTCAGAATTTATCATTATTTACCTCTAATTAAGCTAATTAAACACCCATCAATGCTTTCAGAGATCATTTTAAGACACTGCACTAATAAAACTAAGATGAATCAAGAAGTCCAGAAATGTTGAAGACTGTTCCATAATTAAAATAAGAAGAATCCGTAAAGAACGTCTACATTTGCTTCAAACTCGTTTGTAAATTGCTATTAAAGAACTAGTAGAAGCTGTTTAACACAATGACACAACGATGATAAAAAAATAAAAAAATAAATAAATAAATAAATAAATAAGATCGCAGGTGAAAACACCTGAATCATTTTAATTAATTCAGTCAAGTCCTGATTCGAAGCAGGTGATGAAGGAAAAGCTGACATTTACCATCTGACAGGACTTCATAAGCTTCAGATATCTCTTTAAATCGCCTCTCAGCCTCTTCTTTGTTGTCTGGATTTTTATCTGGGTGCCATTTTAAGGCCAATTTTCTGTACCTGTAAGGAGACGAGAGAAATAGAAAGAGAGATCAAGAGAAAGATCCATACAATAAAACAGCTATAAAATAACATGGAACAAGGAAATCTGTAAAACATTCTGAAAGCGCCATGTGCTTCAAAAACACAATTCATCTACTGAAAACGCTACGGCTTTAACCGGCCTTCAGGTGTCAAGGTGGACTTGTGTAGCTTGTGTGTGTGTGTGTGTGTGTGTGTGTGTGTGTGTGTGCGCACAGAAACAGCAGAATCAGCAACGCTAACCCACACCAAAGCAAACGCTCAATAACAGTCAGGGGATTTACTTATAGACCAGAAAGAAAACACCAAAAAACTAAACAAAAGAAGCAAGTTGACCGCTCTGTTTTGGGACAGTGTTTGAAATCCACAAAGGTTTTCCACATCGCAGCACTTTCCACCACTCTGCCTGCAAAAGGCTAATGCTGCAGAACTGAGCATCATTTCAGGAAAAGTTGTTTTAACTCATAAAGACAGTGTGCTCGACATGAGAACAGGCATTAAGCTCATCATCCAAATAGTGTTGTTAAGCGGTGCGTTGTCCAGGTAACGATTTAAGCTTAGCTAGTTAGCACATTTTTAACAGTGGAAAAACACTGTAAAGACATTGTGGCTCAGATGTGTTGGTAAATCACAAATAAACTCTAATTAAGGCTTTTAAAGACACTATATAGACATTGTCTTGTTAAAAATGAGACATGTCAGTCAGGAACGTCAGGATTTACCTCAGATGTCTTTGTACATTGCTATTAAATTATTTATACATGTTAGAACAACAGAAAGACATGATAATGAAAAATGGCATGATACTGTCAGAACCATTAACATTTACCTCAGATATGATAGTAAATAACTCATAAAACAGTAACAGAAGATGTTAAAGACAACATAATGGTAATCGGATAATAAAAATGAGAATCTCTGAGGAACGTCTACATTTACTTCAGATATTTTGGTATATGACTAAAAAACTCTATTAGAAGCTGTTAAAAACAATATATAGACAATGTAATAGTGAAAATGAGACAGATCAGTCAGGACCTTCAGAATTTACTTCAAATATTTCGGTACATTAGTAATAAATTACTAAGAGATGAAATTGAATCAATGGAAAAGTATTAGAATGAAAATGGTGTAAACCTGGTAGGAACCTTAAATTGACCTCAAAAATGTTGTTAAATAGCTTATAAAACACCAAACTCGATGATGTTGAAGTCAATGTACAGACACTATGATAATGAAAACGCCACAAAACGGTCAAGAACATTAACATTTACCTTGGATATGATGGTATATAGCTAATATAATTAAAAATAATATAGCTATGTAACACTACTGTTAAGGATGATGTGAAGACACTATGGAACTGTGAGAAACTATCCAAAACATCAGCATTTACATCAGATGTGATTGTTTATCAGAAGACTATGATCATAAAAATGGCATGAAACTGCCAAGAACGCTAACATTTCTCTCAGCTATGATGTCGAATATCTAATAAAACACTAGTAGATGATGTTAAAAGTGTGATGACGAAAATAAGACAAATCGGTCAGAAGCTTCGACATTTCCCTCAGGTGTGTTGTTAAACAACCAATAAAACACTAACAGAAGCTGTGAAAGATATTCTATAAAATCTTTAATTATGATATAAGACACATCATTCGAAATCTTCCACATTTGCTTTGAACATGTTTGTAAATTGCTATTAAAGCACTGAAATTAGCTGCTGATTAGTCAAGAGCTTTAGCATTTACCTCAGAAGTGTTACAATGCTAATAAATTACTTATAGACGATGTTTAAAACAATGTAAAGGCATTATGGCACTGACAATGACGTGAATCTGGCAGGAACGTTAACATTTCCTGCAGATGAATAGCTAATAAAACACTTATAAAAGATGCCGAAGACAATACAAATACACCATGATGATAAAAATGCCATCAGGAACATCAACATTGACCTCAGATATGATGATGAACAGCGAATAAAACACTTATAGAAATTGTTGAAGTCAGTATAAAGATACAATGATAATGAAAATAGCATGAAACAGTCAGGAACCTCAACATTGACCTCAGATACGATGATGATGAGCTAATAAAAGACTTATAGAAGATAAAGCCAATGTAATGGTAATCCGATTATGAAAATGAGACAAATCTGTCAGGAAGTTCTACATTTACCTCAGAAGTGTTAGTAGTAATTGTTAATTGTGAAGCTGTTAAAGAAGATGTAAAGACGAGTATAATAAAGAAAATTACATAAAGCTTGCAGCGTCAACATTTAATCTCAGATGTGCTGTTAGAGCTCTAATAAGACACCATTTTTGGAAAGCTTTCACATACAAATTAGAGGCACAAATAAAATTTAACCAAACTATTAGAAACCTCAACTTTTACCTTAAAATTGTAAATTAATAGGTAATCAAACAACACCAAAAAATACCAACAGCTGGAAAGAAAATAGAAAAGAGGCAAATTTATCATTGGTGCATTGGTGAAAGATCACTAATAAATGGCTGTTAAATATATATATTAGAAACATCGTTATTTACTTCAGACATGTCTCAATTACGCTAAATTTTACACCGAATCAGGTCGAAACAGAAAGTTCACTTCGCATTCGTTTTATTTGTATTATTCTTGGCCTTGCTACATTATGGGCTCCACTCGAGGACCTTCAGGGGAAAACCAGCAGTGCATGCAAACAGAAAACGGTTTGTGACGGATGTGTGGTGGTGTGTGGTCAAGTGGAAACGTGTGTCTCTCTCTCTCTCTCTCTCTCTCTCTCTCGGCTAAGTTATAATTAGTCCACCGTTTCCGCACTAACGTGCACAGGGTGTAAAAATATCAGCCGTGTGAAGAACACAATGCTACTCACGCTTTCTTTATGTCGTCTGGAGAGGCGTCTTTGCGTACACCTAGGACATGGTAGTACTCCATCATGGAGCTTGTGCTTGAGGTTTAACTCTGAATAGATCTGGACAACAGAGTGAAAATGGAGAGGGGGTAGAGAGAGAGAGAGAGAGAGAGAGAGAGAGAGGGAGAGGGAGAGGGAGAGGGAGAGAGGGAGTCAAAATCAGGACAGAATGATGTACAAATCACTTGTTTTACAGTGACAGAAAACATTGTGAATGAACAAATAGAACACACCATGTACATTTTAAACTTTAAAATCCCAATTCCACATTTTGTCCCCATTTACTGTTCTAATAACTAGGGTTGGAAAATTCGGGGAATTTTCAAAACTGGAAACTTTCCACACGAATTAATGGGAACAAACTGAGAATTTTCAAACTGGCAGGGAATAACAAGGAGATTAAACGTAGTTGAACAAAAAAAATCTTGCAGGATAATTTGGGTTAAAAAATATAAACATTTCAGTTGAATTTAAATTCAATTCCCATAAATTCCCACAAACTCCTGCTACGTTTGCAACTTTGAATATTTCCAAAATGTTCTTATAGAAGGTTTCCAGCACCTTCGCGACCCTACTAATAACCTCCACTCTTCTGGGAGGGTGTTCCTTTAGAATTTGTGGAGATTTGAGCTTATTCATTCAGAGGTGGTTAGAAAAGTCAGGTCCTAATGTAGGTGAGGTGAGGAGGCCTGGGGTGCAATCAGCGTTCACATTCATTTGCAGGCCACTAGGGTTGAGTTCAGAACTCTATAGCAGGAGATCCTCCGCTCCAACCCATCGCCATGGAGCTGAGTTTTGTCGTGCTGGAACGGGTTTCGACATGCTATCACATACAACCCAGAACATTGTGCTCGGGGAAGAACTCCAGGGAAATTCAAATTCTTTTCAAGTTTATTTCTAGATCGCTTTTCACAATAGACATTGTCTCAAAGTGGCTTCAGAGAATGTAAGACTTATATAAAAAAAATTATATATAGGTGAATGATGTGTGTTTATCCCTGATGATAAAGCCTGGGGTGAGTGTGGAAAGGAAAAACTTCCTTAGATGGAATGAGGAAGAAACCTTGAGAGGAACCAGACTCAAAAGGGGAACCCAACCTCATAACTATGTCCGGAGTCTTTTCCTTTTCAGACCACGGTATCCGAAGAACTTTCTTTTTTTAAACTCATTTATAGTTACACATGTCAGATAAACTTGCGAGTTCCTGCTATTACATCATTTGTTCGCCGTCTGTTCCATGTTTTCACTGTGGATTAATAAAACAAAGAGGAAAAAAAGCTTTTCATGTTACATACAAGCGTAAATCTTTGTCGTCTTTGCCCCTGTTACCTCTGGCTGTTAAAAAGCGCTGATTCTGGAGACTCCTTTTATCAACGTAAAAAATAAACATTTACTTACAGAAAAGTTCGCTTTACGTATCGGTTTACGTGGTGTGTCTGTCGTTCACACTATGGAATTGGATTTATATGGACTTGATCTTTGGATGGGGAAAATTCTCTCACTCTTGAAGATACTCTTCTATCACTCCTGCGATCATCCACTCCACCCTGCCTGCACTCTATTCTTCACTTTTCTAACACATTCTCCATCACTTTGCACTGTTGACCCCAGGTACCTGAACTCCTCCACCTTCTCCACCTCTTCTCCCTGCAACCGCACCACACCACTTCCCTCCTTCTCATTCACACACATGTACTCTGTCTTACTCCTACTGACTTTCATTCCCCTTCTCTCCAGCGCGTACCTCCACCTCTCCAGGCTCTTCTCAACCTGCTCCCTACTCTCACCACAAATCACAATATCATCCGCAAACATCATATTCCAGGGAGACTCCTGTCTCACCTCATCCATCAACGTGTCCATCAACACTGCAAACAGAAAACCTCCAACCTTCACCTTGAACCAGTCTGTCGTTCCTACTGCTCACCTCACTGCTGTCACACTGTCCTCACACATGTCCTGCACCACCCTCACATACTTCTCTGACACACCTGACTTCCTCATACAATACCACAACTCCTCTCTCCACCCTGTCGTACGCTTTCTCTAAATCCACAAATACACAATGCAATTCCTTCTGTCCTTCTCTATACTTCTCCATCAACATCCTCAAAGCAAATAATGCATCTGTGGTGCTCTTCCTCGGCATGAAACCATACTGTTGCTCACAGATGGTCACCTCTTCTCTCAGCCTGGCTTCCACTACTCTTTCCTATAACTTCATGGTGTGACAGATCAACTTAATTCCCCTGTAGTTACTGCAGGTCTGCACACTCCTTCTCCATTCCTCAGGCATCCTCTCACCTTCCAGAATCTTGTAAAACAATCTGGTTAAAAACTCCACTGCATCTCTCCTAAACATCTCCATGCTTCTACCGGTATGTCATCAGGTCCAACCGACTTTCCACTCTTCATCCTTTTAATAGCTGCTCTCACTTCCTCCTTACTAATCCTTACTCCTCACTTCCTGCTTCACATCTCCAGCCCACCCAACCTTCTCTCTCTCTCTCTCTTATTTTCCTTACATTCACCAGCTTCTTAAAATACTCCCTCCATCTTCTCAACACACTCTCCTCACTAGTCAACACATTTCCATCTCCATCCTTTATTGCTCTAACTTGCAGCACATCCTTCCCAGCTCGGTTCCTCTGCCTGGCCAATCGCTACAAATCCTTTTCTCCTTCCTAACTGTCCTTCTGTACTGTAACTTCTCCTACAGCTCCTCATATGCCTTTTCCTTGGCTTTCGCCACATCCCTCTTTACCTGCTACCGCATCTCCTTGTACTCCTGCCTACTTTTCTCATCACTCTGTCGATCCCACTTCTGTTTCTCCAACCTCTTTCTCCTTATGCTCTCCTGCACTTCCTCATTCCACCACCATGTCTCTTTCTCTTCCTTTCTATTTCTAAATGTCACACCAAGTACTTTTCTAGCTGTCTCCCTGATCACTTCTGCAGTAGTTGCTCAATCATCCAGCACCTCTTCACCACCACCGAGCCCCTGTCTGACCTCTTCCCTGAATCTCATACTACATTCTTCCTCCTTCAGTTTCCACCTTCTTATTCTTTCAGTCATCTCTCTCCTCCTCTTCTTCTTCTTCTCCTCCAAAACCATCCTACAGACCACCATCCAATGCGGTCTAGCTGCACTGTCCCAGGTTGCATCTCCTACATAGAACATAGTCCACATGTGTGCACCTTCCTCCACTCTTATACATCACCCTATGATCCTCATACTTCTTAAAATAAGTGTTCACAACTGCCAATTACACCATTTCCACCAATCGTTCATTCCTAGGTACACCTTCTACCACTTAATCTAACTCGCTCCAGAATTTTTCCTTCTCCTCCATCTTACAGTCCACTTGTGGAGCATAAGCACTGACGACATTTATGATCACCCCTTCGACTTCCAGCTTCACGTTCATCACCCTATCAGAAACTCTCTTCACCTCCACTACACTCTCACTGTACTCTTCCTTCAGAATCACCCCTACACCATTTCTCTTTCCATCCACACCATGATAGAACAGTTTAAACACCTCCAATGTTCCTGGCTTTACTCCCTTTCCACTTGGTCTCCTGAACACACAACATATCTACCTTTCTCCTCTCCATCATATCAGCTATCTCTCTCCCTTTACCCGTCATAGTGCCAACATTTAAAGTGCCCACCCGAACCTCCACTCTCCTCCACTTCTCCTTTCCCTGCCGTCTCTGTAGACGTCTTCCTCCTCTCCTTCTCCTCCTACGGCCAACAGTAGCCCAATATCCACTCGTCGTTGGTAACCCGGGCCTCGACTGATCAGGTATGAAATTCTGATTGATGTTTGATTTGGCGCATGTTTTACGCTGGATGCCCTTCCTAACACAACCCTTCACATTTATCCGGGCTTGGGACCGGCACTAAGAGTGCACTGGCTTGTGCGACACTAATGGCTGGGTTAACAGCAAACGGGAGGTAAAGATAGCAAAAGCACATATGGATAAGGATATAGATAAGGACATATGCACAAACCTTTGCCCATACAGCGTATTTAGTAGTTGAGAAACATCTGTATACCGACACACTGCCTTCACATCATGTTTGGTCTGTAGCAGAAGCAGTTTGCTGTCATTTCTCTCGTCCCAGTTAGTGGATGTGATGTTTTGAGTTTAAATTTAGAAGCATTTCACTCCCAGTGGCTGCTCGCCCCGTCCTATTTTAAATGCAGATTGTATTTTTGTCCTCTCCTGACTACTGAATTGATTGACTTACAAAGTTCAAGGGCAACTCTCTCTCTCTCTCTCTCTCTCTTTCTCATGTTAGGATTATTCGATTACACCTCCTGTTCGTTGTGTCCTGTTAAAAAACAAAAAAAACGTGTGTTGGCGCCCCGAACACAAAATGCGTTACGGATACGAACGTTCCTGTTACTATGCAGTGTTCAGACGCGTGACGACGCTCAATGGTGAAAGAAGGATCTGTTAAGGCGTGCATAGATAATCATTCAAAATTATGCAAATGATTTGTGAAGGTTGAAAAAACAACAACTTAGACTCAGTGCAGGTTAAGGTGATGTCCACGTTAATCCGGATTCAACTTTATTTTTTGTTTTAATGCACATGATTTCAAATTACTCACGTCCCTGTAGGCAGTGTGTAAAAAAATAAAAATAAATAAATAAATAAATAAATAAATAATGAATGAAGGTATGACAACGTGATGTTAACCTCAATGACCGGACCATGGGGACAACTGCAGCACATCATCATCCATTGCATACATCTGTATTTAAACAGGTCACATGACTGCATAATACTGCGACAATGAAGTAAAAAACGCAGTTTTCAAATGTATCCACTTGGAACAATGTTTAGTAAACACTCCGGTTTGTCTGCACAAGGGGGTTACAACAAAAAAAACCTCGTCTCGGCTCGGGGTCAAATTCAAATCGAGTTTTTGCTTTGCGTTTGCCTGGTGGGCTTTCTCATGCGTTTCTGATTTGTTTTCCTGCAGTAACTAAAACAGTTACTAACAGAAATACAGCATCACAGTCTCTCATGTGTACAGAGCTAAACAAAGCCATGAAGGTGCTGAGATACAAACAGAAGTATCTTGGATATAAATAGCAGCCGAACAAGATACTTCTGTTTATATCTCAGAACCTTGTTTAGCAAACACTTGCGGCAATATGCCATAAACATCACAAAGAGCCGTTGTACAGAGTGAAACCCAATGTTGGATGAATGGTGGAGGCATCGCTCCTGTACACCAAACCCCTCCAGCTAATTTAAAACTCCTCAAATTCGCATTTCGAATTGAGTTCTCAAAATTCTCACCTCCTTCCATACAACATTCATCTCCTTCTATAGAGATTCGACCCTATAGAACTGGTAATGAATTGGAAAACTGACCACACCCAAGACCTCCTCACCTCACCGACATCACCTAGCAGCTTTGAGTCTGAATAACCAAGCACAAATCTCCACAAAATCTAGTGGAACATCATCCCAGGAGAGTGGAACAGGAAATAGAGACTAATTGTGGAATGGGATGCGACATCCCTGCTTGTTCGGAAGTTGGAATCGGAGCACCGGGTGAGCTGGGATACGGTGCCCCCCACCACACTTTTGATCACTGACCCACAGCCTTAACATCAACCAGCTGCTATACAGATTGTGTTTAACATTGAAGTCCATCGGGAAAAGAGTCAATTCATTGATTCGGAATCGAATGAGAGTCAACACCGAAACTCCTGGCATCAGTTGTACATGCTGATAAACGATTCTGTATATAGTATGTGGCTTTCAAAATTTAAATATCAAACGTAAAAACATTTTATAATATACACATTATAATACGAAAAATTAGTCTAACAAATGTAATTATTCCATGTATTTTTTTATTCAATCAAATTTTATTTGTGCCAATTAATCAATATAATAATAAAAATGATTTATTAAGAATTATTTTGAATTCGTCGGGTCTGTTTCCGAAGCCTAAACAGAAATGTTGCAGCAGTCGGGTCACATGACGTCTCTTACTAGAGAGAAACGAAACAAAGGCATGAAGGTGCCGGGTTACAAACTGAAGCGTCTTGTTCGGCTGCTATTTATATCCACCGTGCCCTTTCCAGCAGGGATCAGGACAATCTCCAGCTGACCTACACGGATCCCAGTCTCACGTCCTGTCCCTGTCTCCGCTCGCTAACGGTTACTGCTCTAATTGCTCGATTGAGCTTTAGAAATAAAAGGAAACTCCACAGCGGTCACCAGTTCCTGCAGTGTCTCAGCTCTACTCACAACGACAACGGTTTCAAGATGTTCGACATGTGATCCAGATCATCGGTGAACGTTTCGACAGATGGATCTCAGGTGTGTGAGGACCAACCATCTGAGCACTGTCCTAACCACAATACACACACACACACACTTCCTCCAGACGCCTACAGTTTTAAGCCAGATGCTGAATTGACTCAGGCTCAGGAATCAAACACAGATCTAAAGTCACAAGTGATACCATCATCAATCAGATTCAGGGAGCCAACAAAATGATGGCGCTCGGCTAAGGGTTGAACAATTCCGGGAATTTTTAAACACTGGAAACTTTTCATGGGAATTAATGGGAATAAACTGGAAATGTACAAAATTGCAGGTTGGCCAATAACAGGGAACTTTAATGTAATAGAAAAAAAAAACTTGCAGAATGATCTTGATTCCATTCCATTATTACTCAAACAGCTGGTGTTGCAGGACAGCTGGAAGTGTTGCCATGGTAGCAGTAATGTTCCTGGATGGCATTTGAACCCATATTTGATCCAAACAATACTTAATAATTAACTTAATAGCTAAAATGTTGTTTTCTTTTCTACCACTGCCCCACTCGTCCCTCCATCCTCCGCCACCGCCCCACTCGTCCCTCCATCCTCCGCCACCGCCCCACTCGTC
>JAAIIK010000401.1:317192-328002 GCA_014706435.1 Silurus glanis
TCGTCCTTCCATCCCCTACCACCGCCCCACTCGTCCCTCCATCCTCCACCACTGCCCCACTCGTCCCTCCATCCTCTACTATTACCCCACTCGCTCCCCCATCCTCTACTATTACCCCACTCGTCCCCCCATCCTCTACCACCTCCCCACTCGTCCCTCCATCCTCTACTACCCCACTCATCCCTCCAACGTATATTACTACCCCACTTGTCCCTCTATCCTCCACTACTACCCCACTCTTCCCTCCATCCTCTACTACTGCCCCACTCATCCCTCTATCCTTTACCACTGCCCCACTGATTGCTCAATCCTCCACTACTGATATGGTCCACATTCCCCACACACACACACACACACACACACACACACACACGCACACACACGGATAACTGATTAACACATTGATTGTTTCCGAGCAGCATTTGGTTGGACACTTTTCAGATCTAAACACCTTTCAGAAACATGCAACCAAAGCAATATGGTTTGGAATGGAATGCTAAAAATGTAGGACACCCGGATGTCAGACAAATCCACCAGATAGAATCAAAGAGACATGAGACATGGAAGAGACATGAAGGAAAGGTTTCCAGAAGGTGCTTCTGGGATGTTAAGCAGAACACCAGGTTCATCATCAACTCTGGTGACCTTATTTCCTGTTCTGGATGGATTAGTATTGGTAACAAACAAACAAACAAACAAACAAGCACCTGGATGTCCAGGTAACTTCTCCCAGCAGATCTAAAAACAGATTCAAAGCTTACTTATTACATCTCAAATATTTTCCACGTGTCGTCATCATCATCATCATCATCATCATCATCATCATCATCATAAACACATCACGTGGAGACGCACTGTGTTACAGACCTGCTGAGCGCGTGCGCGCCTCCCAGCCTCTCCGACCTTCTACAATAATAATAATAATGATGATGATCAAGTCGCTTTTATTTGTTTCTATTTCCGGTTCCTCGGAGTGACGACGTCCACCACTGGAGCTCCTACTCCGGCGTCTGTCTATGAGAAATAATTCAAACTAATCCGGAAAGTTTACGAGCATTTATAATAAAGAAAATAAACATCCCCGACCGTCAGTTTTATTCCAGAGACTTCGGTCGCAACAGCTTCTGCGCATGCGCTGGCAAAACAAAAAACGTAAAAAAAAAAAAAACGAGTGGCTTTTGCTCGCGCATGCGCAATAGTTGACTCGCTGCAATCAGGGTTGCCATGTACTCTTTTTTACCTCTCGTGTGTGAGACATAGGTGTTTGGTCTTGTTTTCTCGTGATCTCGACGTGCACGTATTATCCATGATGCTGCATCTAGAACATTCCTCGTGATCAATAGTTAATTTTTCTGTGTATTCGGAAATAAAAGCATGTTTCAGTTCACGGATAATAAACCATAACTATTTGAGTGCCGACAAACATATTTTGTTATGTCGAGATCGTGAGAAAATTTGAGCCGTGATCACGAGAAAACAAGACAGAAACATTTTTTTTAAATGCATGGCCTCTTTTGTCGAATACACAGAAATAAATAAGTCGTAATCATGAGAAAACGATCCGAATCAGGTTTATTGTTCAGTGGGTTGAAACACAAGGAATTTAATTTCAGCTGTTTTAAAATTACAGGCAGAAATAACAACACTATACATTGTGCTTATAGATGAGATTATACAAAACAATACACATTGTACAGAATAAATAAAACCACAATATACAAAAACAAAAGAAAAAGTTATAATGCATAGTCTCTTAGTACTTCCATAGCTTTAGTCAGGGGTCCACAAACTTTTTTCTGTGAGGGCCGAATAATTCCTCCTTTGTTTAATGGGGGTCTGTGAGAGAAAATGCCACGGGCCGCAGTGACTAGCAGTGTTTTTGTGGAGATTTTATTATGATTTTATTTTTTCTCCTAATGTTAGATTCGTTTATTATGTTGTTCTGCACCCTACAGACACATGAACGTTACTTTCTAAGAGCTTATGAAAAGAGCATTATTACTATCATAATGACATTTTTTCATATTCGTTGCTATTAAAATCAAAACATTTACTTACTTATGAATATGCATGTGTTTGGTGGGTGAATCTGACAAATAATTAGGCTACGGAAAATACATTTCAGGTTGGAAGCCGACCTTAATTATTAAATACGGATGTGATATAAATAAAACATGTATTTAAAATAAAATGTTCCTTTCCATGGAAGGAGTCTCCAGTGTCAGAGCCCTGTTTCAGTCAGAACAATATCCCCATAACAGATGAAGCAACGCAAGTAGGGACGTGTGATACGACTTGTTTTCTTTTCGATCCCATATCAAGCGATTTTTTTTATATCGATACTGATGGCAGTTCTTGAATAAAAAGTGTTTTTTTTTGTTTTTCTGTGAGTCTGTACAGTTTCTGTAAGTCGTTCCTCATTTGATCCCATTTCTTCTTTAATGGATCGACTTTCCTGGTTTAGAAAAAATTCTCCCAGAAGCTCCAGATGATGCAGTGATCCTGAGACAGAGGCACACCGCATGTACGAGTGATCGAACACATACGTGTTTGAATAAACAATGAATATTGAATGTTAAAATTATGTGCGTTTTTAGATTATTAAAATGATTTTATTTAGTTGAAAATTCTATACTTGGTAAATATTGGCTCGATATTATCTTACGTGAGATTCGATCCTATCAATTCAACGTCAGTATCGATTCACCAGTCTCTTGACACGAGGCATGAATTGATCTTTCTGTGTATTTATAAGGCAGAAGAAGACGTTCTTACATATCAGTGTAGAAAATGTGCTGGATAGAACAAGAAGAACATGCCTGTGTCTCTAAATGAGGTGTTTTCACTGTACTTTATATTACTACTGATACATCAACTCTTACAATAATTCATACCTGCAGGAAGACTCGTGATTATCACACAATAAATGAACAGTCAGAAGGAGGAATATTTATACTAAATCCATTTAGCCAATACATCTCAGCAATGAATTTATTATTTTATGAAAAAACACAGCATCAGACAGACATGAACATAAAGAACTCCAAAGAGAATCAGGAATCACATCTAACTCACACATAGTGGGACGAAATATTATTACAGGAAATGAAGTGAGAGGGCGCCCTCTGATGGGCATTCGAAGCATTAAGGAGAGGGGGAGGGACAGGGAGAGAAAGTCGAACCATTTTAGATTTCTACACTTTATTAGATTTGATGAACAGAGCAGATGATCATCGAAAGTCTGAGCAGTGAAAGAGTAGATATGAGATTTTGCATCAACATCATAGAAGGAGACCAGACCCTCCTCATAATCCACAAACACACCAACCTTCTGAGGAGACTGTTTCAAGGAGAGGCAGACAGAGGGAGATTCCAGAGCCTTATATTCAGTCTTTTTCCTTAGAGCCACAATCCAGTATCCATCTTCAGTGTTCCCTTTGACCTCCACCTCATAGTAAAATCTCCCTGAGGAGAATCCCTTCTTTCCCATCACACAGACACAATAAACAAACCTCTCTGGATTATCAGGGAGATTCTGACTTTTGTCTCCACATGTAAATTGTTTTCCATCATCAGACAAGACGAGATCATGACTCATCGAGACAACTGGAGATCAATCATTTCACATGAATGTACCATGATTCTCCTAATGTGTTGTATAAAGGAGTTCTTCTGGAGGTTAGTTACTGTAAGAGACTCACTTTATTGACTTCTACAGAGTGTTTGATTTCCTCAATCATCTTCAGTCGCTCCTGGATCTTCTGCTGAACTTCTGCTTGAGTCTTCACCAGTTCATTCTGAGAAAGATTTGCATCATGTCTCTTACCTTCTTCTCAACACTCTCCTCCTCTATAGGAACAGTGATGTGGCTTTCGTGGTCTCTCTCAGTACAGAACTGACACACAGAGCACCTGAGATTGGGTGGGGTTTACTGCAGCTCTGCTGGATTTCACCTGAACTGACTTCTTAAATGGAGCAGCAAGTGCAGAGATGAACGTATTCACACGTAGATCAGGACGATTAGAGAATTTCACAATTTGGCAGAGGATTAACAATATGGCAGATCGTTGTAAACATTTATGCATTTTATTGTACCTAAATGTTGTAAATGTTTTTGGCATAGAGATTTTTGACTTTGCCAATGGTCAAGGTTTTAAAGAACCAATTTTTCAATCAGTATGCAAAGTTAATATTGAGATACAACCTCACTTCCTGTTTGGTGGCCAAATACCTCATTCCTGAACTATTACAGACCCATAGCCCCTACATCTCATGTAATGAAGGTCCTAGAGCTCAGACCTCAGCTCAGCTCTTTAATGGACACCTTGCAGTTTGCCTACGAACCAAAGGTAGGTGTGGGTGATATTTATATTGGACATCAAGAGAAATTATGAATTTCAGATCCAAATGCAGCTACAGTACAGAAGTTATGAGGACACCTGTCCTGTCACCATAATCCATAATGTTCCTGTAATATTGGTATGTAATTAGGTCAATTGTCCCTTTAAACCACAGGGTTTGTTCATACCTTTCCTCATCACAGTTTATGAAATGACCTTCTAATCCAGCTTGTTTTTAAGATAGACACCAATGTAAATGTTTCTCTCAACCAGCTCAATGTCCTGACTATGTGTCAGTCTGGTAATAGTACTGATCGTGGTCCTCTTTCTCGTGTAGTTCTTTTTTAGGAACTCGAGCTGCGTCGCAACTCTTCAGGAACACTCCAAAATAATGTGTGTAATCATGTCCAAATTAGATACGGGCCATCACCGGCAGTCAAGTCAAGTCAAGTTTATTTGTATAGCGCTTTTCACAACAGACATTGTCTCAAAGCAGCTTTACAGAAATCAACAGTCAAGGTGAATGGTGTGTATTTGTCCCTGATGAGCAGCCGTGGCGACAGTGGCAAGGAAAAACTCCCTTAGATGTAATGGGAACCCATCCTCATTTGGTTGACATCAAGAGTTTGATCATAAATCTTTCAACAATACAGAACACTGGAGAGTGAGAACTAACATGAGCACTGGAGTATAAGATTATAAGTAAATGTTCTTTCTACAGTCTTTGGTATAAAAGTAGGAGCTACTGAGCTCAACATTTGTGATCATCATAGATCCAGCATCAGCTTCTCCATGCCAGAGCCTTTAAACACTCCAGGAGGTCCAATGCCACACATGTAGTGGGATCCAATTGGCACTCGTACATCTGTAGATGGTTCGGGATGTTTGCGAGTTCGGCATCTACTTCTCCATGATCATCCATAGGTCCATAATCTTCACGAGGTGGGACGTGACTGGAGCTGGCCAAACCTCAGAAAGCCTTGGGATGGGGAGAGAAAGAGAAGCAGTGGAGAGGAATTAGCGTAGCTGCTGTTCATGATATTAACAGCACAAGTTGATAATGTGCATGTGATCATATGTTCTGGAGCACAAGGTTATGATGTGAGACGTGTTATGTGTAGGCTTTGCTAAAAAGATACGTTTTTAATCTGCACTTAAACTGGGAGAGTGTGTCTGAGCCCCGAACACTGTCAGGAAGACTATTCCAGAGTTTGGGAGCTAAATGTGAGAATGATCTACCGCCTTTAGTGGACTTTGCTATTCTAGAAACTACTAGAAGCCCAGAGTTTTGAGATCTCAGGGAGCGTGACGGATTGTAGCGTGTTAAAAGACTGCAGGGTGACGTTACGATCAGTATCAGTATTTAATCAGTATTTAAATGATTGTACTATCTTAATATATGTATACAGTAAAATTCTGTGTCAAAAGGGCCCAATCTCTTTTTTGTTCTTTGAATAGACATTTGAGTACGGCTGTGGGCGGCGCGCACTTTGTGCTCGCATGTCTGTGCAGTCGGGCCGCTCCCGTAGAGTGCTCTTCGAGGAGGGTGCTCTCCCTCATGGCTCTAGCCCAGCTGTTGCTGAGGCAGGCAGCATCAGATGTCATGGGGCTCGCAGGCAGATCTGGCAGGAGGCTTGGAGACCGGCTTGTTCCTTTCTCCTGCCTCACCTGCCGGGTCCAGCGCTTGCTCTCTGGTTTGGAAGCACACTGTTCGGCGGTTCCTTCCCCCAGTAGAAGAAGTGCTGCGCTCCGCCTCTCTTCATCCGAGGAGGGGGAGTATGGAGACTAGCGAGCCCACCAACTCCTCTCAGCCTGTGCTGTATGAGAAGCTCCTGGAGTTAGTGAATCGTGCTGCTGTCCAAGCTTGAATTGGCTTGGCCAGATGAGAAGCAGAAGCAGTGCCTGAATGCTCTCTGTGCCCTACAGCACTAAATCTACGCAAAGGTCTGCCTTTTCCCTGATCTGCACACTGAGGTGTCCGGATCCTGGGACAGCCCATATGCGGCCCGCTTCTTCACCCCACATGTCTTGCTGTATGCGAACGTAGTGGGGATGAAAGAGAGCGGTTATCGGGAGATGCCTCGGGTTGAAGGGATGCTGCTGGCTATCTCTCCCCGAGTGCAGAATCGTCCCTCATGCCATTGCACTCGACTTCAGCTCTGGTTACCGAGGGAGATGGATGAGGGGCGGCGTTTCAGCACTAGCTCCCTCGTTACTCCCAGGGGCTGCTCGGCGGGCCCATCCCCAACTTCAACTCACCACCTCCCATCGGGAGGTACAAAAACAGAGCATTACAACAATGGTGGGAACCTAACAGGCTCTGGTAATGGAACAAGAAGTATACACTTTCCTGAGGAAGCAGGCCATCGAGGTGGTCCCTCCATCAGAACAAGAGTCCGTGTTCTACAGCCGGAACTTCATAGTTCCCAAAAAGGACGTTGGGTTGCGTCCTATTCTGGATCTACGTCAGCTGAAGCGCTCACTCGTGAGAATGCTGACTCACAAGCAGGTCGTGTCTCAAATCAGATCCAAGGACTGGTTTGTCACGGTAGATCTAAAGGATGCATACTTTCATGTATCCATAGTTCCTTCCCACAAGAAGTTCCTGAGGTTCACTTTCGGGCTGAAGCTTACCAATATCTGGTTCTTCCGTTTGGAATTGCCCTCTCACACCGCACCTTCACAAGTGTGTCAGTGCGGCTCTGATCTCCATAAAACTCCAGTGCATCCGCATCCTAAATGATATCAACGATTGGTTGATATTGGCTAGATTAGAGCAGTTAGCAGTCCGGCATCGTGATGTCGTTCTTGCTCACATGAAGGCTTTGGGGTTTCAGCCGAATGCCGGGAAAAGTGTGCTTTCTCCATTACATTACTCCATGCTCCCGCTCGCATTGTCAAGTACTAGAGCTCATGGCAGCTGTGTCCAGTTTTATCCCACTTGGCCTTCTTTACATTAGACCCCTTCAGTGTTGGCTCAGGACCTATGGGTTCTCACAGGAGGGCAATGCCTGATCAAGGTCACATGGTGACACCTACGTGCTTTAGATATTTGAAGAGATCCCAGTTTCCTAACACAAGGCCTCGTGTTGCGAGTTCCCGGTCGCGCAAAATGCTAATGACGGATGGGTCCATCATGGGGTGGGGAGCGGTCATGAGTGGGCATTTCACACAAGGTCAATGGAAAGGGCTGTGACACATAAATTGCCTAGAGATGCTGGCTGTGCTTCTAGCATTAAAGCATTTTCTCCCAGACCTCAGAGATCACATTTTGCTGATCCGTTTGGACAACACCTCGGTGGTCTTGTACATCAACCATCAAGGAGGTCTGCACTTGCATTCCCTTTACAGGCTGGTGCAACAGATCCTCCTGTGGGCCCAGGGAAAACTCCTCTCTGTGAGAGCAGTCTGTTGAGCGAAGCAGCAGACACTGCCGAGGCAGGGGTTGAGACCCGGGGAATGGTGGCTCCAACCTCATGTGGTGGAGCAGATTTGTGGGAATTTGGCAAAGCCCAGGTGGATCTGTTCACATCTCGAGAGATATCGCACTGTCCCCTATGGTTCTCCCTTACTCCTCCAGCCCCACTGAGGCTGGCCGCCATGGCTCAGGCCTAGTCGAAGCTACACCTGTCCACCTTCCCTCTGTCATGCTGCTTTCGGGAGTTCTGAAGTGAGTTCGCCATGACAGAGTCCTGGTGGCTCCAAGGTGGCCGGGCAAACTATGGTTCGAGGACCATCCCTGGGAGATTCCTCTGAGGAGGGATCTCCTCTCCCAGGCCAAGGACACCATAGTTCACCCTTGCCCAGAGTTGGGAAGACTGTGGCTGTGGCCCCTGATGGGGCACAGCCCAGAGGTTCCGGTCGCTCCACCAAGGTGGTAGAGACCATTGTTCACCACAGAGCTCCCTCCTCAAGAAGGTCGTATGCTGCGAGATGGCACCTGTTCTGCACATGGTGTGAAAATCACCATTTGGATGCATGCCTCCGTGGCAGGGCAGTCTCTGGGCAAAGACCCTTTCATGACGTGATTTCTTCACAGCACCCGATTGATTGATGCCATCACATCCTTTTATGTCCTCTGGTCTCCCTGCTGGAGCCTCTAAGGCTTGGTCCTCTGGAGTACCCCTCCAAGACATCTGCAATGCTGTGGGCTGGTCCACTCCGCTGACCTTCAATCAGTTCTAAAACCTGGACCTCAGTGCCACTCTTGGCCCCTCTGTCCTTTGACCTAGCTGTGCCCATACACACTAGTCAGAACTAGTCAGTCTGGCATTAGTGGACACTCGTTCCCAAACCGTTGCGAAAGGAAATGCTGAAAGGAATGTCTCTAGATTACGTATGTAACCCTAGTTACATAGGTCTCTAGGTTACTTATGTAACCCTAGTTCCCTGACAGAACGAGACACTGCCAATTTTGACTGATTACACACATTTATTTTAGAGTGTGGGCAATGCGGTCGCGTTCCCGAAGTGTTGCGATGCACCGTTTCATTCCCTCAGGGAACTAGGGTTACATACGTAACCTAGAGACGTTCACCACTATCATATATATAAGCTGGCCACAATAAAAGGCTACTCTAAAATGTGCAGTTTAATCACACAGCACAATGCCACAGATGTTGCAAGTTTTGAGGAAGTGTGCAATTGGCATGTTGACTGCAGAAATGTCCACCAGAGCTGTTGCGTGTAAATTGAATGTTCATTTCCCTACCATAAGCCGCCTCCAAACGCGTTTCAGAGAATTCTCACGCAGACCACGTGTAACCACACCAGCCAAGGACCTCCAAATCCAGCATCTTCACCTCCAACATTGTCTGAGACCAGCCACCTGGACAGTTGCTGCAACAATCGGTTTGCATAACCAAAGAATTTTAGCTCAAATTGTCAGAAACCATCTCAGGGAAGCTCATCTGCATGCTCATCATCCTTATCAGGGTTTTGACATGACTGCAGTTTGTCGTCGTAATTGACTTGAGTGGGCAAATGCTCACATTTTATGTCCTTCTGGCATTTTGGAGAGGTGTTCACTTCGCTGTACAGGGCAAAATGCCTCATGCATTTGGCAAATGGAAAAAACACCAGATACTGACTGATACTGGTTTTCAGTATATATGCACATTTTAGAGTGGTCAGCCTAAAACACACCTGTGCAATAATCATGCTGTCTAATCAGTATCTTGACATGCCACACCTGTGAGGTGGATGGATTATCTCAGCAGAGGAGAAGTGCTTACTAACACAGATTTAGAAAGATTTGTGAACAATATTTGAGAGAAATAGGCATTTTGTGTACATAGAAAAAGTCATAGATCTTTGAGGTTAACTCATGAAAAATGGGGGCAAAAACAAAAGTGTTCGTTTATAATTTTGTTTATAATTATGTCAGAGACACCACAGGACGCAACTAGAACAAATAAACATGAACAAGTAAACATGGAATATTCCATTACATTTTACTTGTATTATGCATAAACTTATACATTTTACCAAACAGATTAGAAATGTAGGATTAGACTTGATGAAAAGGGCAGATGATCAGTGGGGCTGAATTTGTGCCTCCATCATTAAAACAGGGGCTGAAGTATGGATAAAGTTTCTCAGTGAAAGTCTGAGCAGTGAAAGAGTATATATGAGATTTTGCATCAACATCATAGAAGGAGACCAGACCCTCCTCATAATCCACAAACACTCCAACCTTTTGAGGAGTCTGTTTCAAGGAGAGGGAGACAGAGGGAGCTTCACAAGCCTTATATTCAGTCTTATTCCTCAGAACCACACACCAGTATCCATCGAAAGGTATGACTAGAATCTTCCCTTTCCTGTTAATGGATTCTCTGGTGACTCCTAAATCCCACTGGGTCTTCCCGTTAACCTGCACCTCATAGTAAAATCTCCCTGAGGAGAATCCCTCCTTTCCCAGAACAATGCAATAGTTATTAAACCTCTCAGGATTATCAGGGAGATTCTGTCTTTTGTCTCCACATGTAACTTGTTTTCCATCATCAGACAGGACGAGATAAGGATGAGTTGTATCAGGATCCAGAGTCACGTCCACTGAGAGACAGAAACACAGCGTACATCAGTTTTATCATCACACAGTGTGTAACAGTGAAGAGATATAGATATAGTCATGTGATCAGTAAGAGCTCACAAACCTGAATATTGTTGAATTCTCTTCAGTTCTGTTTGGAAAATAGTTTTGGAAAATGTTACATTGAGATTAAACACTTTATTATTATAAATAACATCAAAATAACTTTATAAAATTCATCTGAATGTAATTATTTCTTAGAATGAATCTTCTCAGAATAAACCCACAGTAAATACTGACCAATTTCATCAATCTTCTTCATTTCCTGACTGAGAGTCTCCTGAAGCTGAGCCAGAGCTCTCCACAGAGTCTCCACAATCAGATGAGAGGTCATTGTGATGGAAGTCCAGTCCTGGGTGTGTGGAGAGCTGCACAGTGA
>JAAIIK010000401.1:348002-362158 GCA_014706435.1 Silurus glanis
TGATAAAAAGCAGAGTAACTGTTACCATCCCAAAGTTTTCCTGTAAGAGCATGTTCTGTAGGCTTCATTCCTAGAACAAACCATGTATAAAATAAGATCTGAGATCCACATAGAGTAAGAACAATAGAACTGCATAGTTTGTCACATGTTCTCATCTTACTGCCTCCAAATAATTTTTTTGCCTCCACTTGAAAGGTCTGACCAGAACCTGCTTCCACTGACGCCTGCTGCCTGTTGTCTTAAGGAAGTCTTTCAAATCTGGAAGATTTTCAAATCTGATCCAGCGGTGGAAAACACTGGCATCAACAACATGACTGATTGCATAACAGACAACATCAACTTCTGCAGAGACACTACAGTTCCAGTCAGAAAGGTGAATTCAGGCTAGAGAATGAACTGAATTTGATCTTTAACAAGTTCTGCACATTGCCTTTCCTCACTATCTCCTTCACTCTCTCATCATCATCACCATTACCACTGCTCTCCAATCCCCCACAACAGTTCAACTCGCATCGTTCCACAACCTTCTTCTTCATAAGACCAAAAGTAATCACAATTACCACCCCCACATACTGTACTCCTGGCCATGTTAAGAAACAGTTGGAGAAGCTGAAGCATGGGAAAGATTCATTGGTCTGACAGAATCAGTCTCAGTGTACTGAAAGCCTGCACTAAGCAGCTGTGTGGAAACCTTCAGCCTAGATTATATTCATATTGGACATCAAAAATTTAATTGAACTGAATTTCAGCTCCAACTGGAAATTGGTAGCTCAGTGGTTAAGGTGGTGGGTTACTGCTGGGAAGGTTTGGGGTTCAAGCCCCTGTATCACCAAGCTGCCACTCTTGGGCTCTTGAGCAAGGCCCTTAACCCACTGTATGCACCAGGGATCCTGGGAAACATGTGTGAAAGGGACAATACACAATAAGAAGCCCTGATATGGTCAAAACTGTTCGCCGCCCTATTGGTCTTCCTTCCTCTGAACCATTTGATCTACTACAATACTAAATAGACAAAAGTATTGGCACACGTGACTTTTCCAGACATATGTGGTTCTTTCCCAAACCAAACTGTTATTGTAAAGCTGAAGGCACACAATTGTAAAGGGTCTCTTTGGATGTGGTAGCATGACATTTTCTCTTGACTTGAACCAGGGCCTGCTCTAGATATTTGGAGGACCTAGAAAAATTTATATCGGAGCCGCCAGGCCTCCTTCCTTCCACCTTTCAGAAGAAATAAAAAGCACTTGAAACAAATAAAATCTCTGAATATTAATTAAACTTTAACTGAGGTCAACATTAAAAAAGAATAAAGGTATGAAAGATCATCTGGACCAGCTCTTCTTCTTCCTTGGACATGACATGTCATTAGCTATGCTACACTATAAAATAATAATTTGTTTGATAACGTTTTTCTCATTACTTTTATAAATGCTAACTTTAGTAAGCTTAAGATTATAATTTTATTAGAAATTACTCACATACACACACTGACTAAATCACCCAGGACTTTTAGTAATTTGTTCAGTAGTTTATTTACAGTAACACACTGACCCACTATTTGGGATAATGAACATTTTTGTCTCCTCTACACAGTAAAATGGAAGTAAAATGAGAAGCCTGTATAAAGCAAGTGCCGACTTTGATAAACTAAAAGACCCAAACCTGTTCCAGCATGACAATGCCCTTGTGCACAAACTCCATGAAGATCTTCTTTGCATGGGTTGGAGTGGAAGATCTCCTGCTATAGAGCTCTGCCCTAAAACCTATTGAACACCTTTGGGATGAATGTGAACACTGACTGAACCCCAGACTTCCTCACCTACATCAGTTCCTGACTTTACTAACACCCTTGTGTCTGAATGATGTTATTCTGTATGTACTGGTGCTTGTTGTATGTGTGTACTGCATTTCCCCCCTCAGGGTTTGCTATAAATAGACACGGGTCACGCGCACTGGGGTACAGAGTGTCGTCGGGTTTCTGGAGTTTCCCATGTCATAAAGTTTGGAAGAGTTTGGATTTCCTCGTTTATTTGTTCATTTATTATAAGCAAGTGTTTGTGAATTCTGCACGACACTCGGTCACAATATTTAAAAAAAAATTAATCAAACAAAAATGTGTTAATAAATTATGCGTTAATATATATATATATATATATATATATATATATATATATATATATATACTTTATTATCTACAGGAACATCATGTAGTTAGTATTTGAGCTTTTCCTGCTCTCTCCCTGCTTTCCTCCTGATCACTGACAGTTTACCTGCTGTGGCTTCAGTTCCTTGAAGAAAGACTGTAAAAGCTTCAAACTGAAGATTGTGTCCTGCTGCAACCTGCTGAATCCTGATCTTCAAACGCATTCACGCTTTACTTTCGCATCTGCTGAGTGACATCATTAGACCACGCCCCCTTTCTCATGCGTTGACACGTTACAGTACATATTTTGACCACAAGAGGGCAGAAAATCGCCGAATTAAGTGCACAGACGCATTAAACCAGAGGCGCCCAAACGATTTCCCAAGAAGGACCTAAAATCCAACCTGCCTGAGGGGCCGTGGATCGGAAGTAACGGTTGCATTATACTTATATTATATTACAATTATTTTTGCCAATGTATTGACGAGGCTCACACACTGAGTACTGTTATCAGAATGCTTTTATTCTGCTGTTTAACACAGTCCCAAAGTTTTCCTGTTAGCGCATACCATAGCATTATGCTTCCATCTAATGGCCAACTTATCATGGAAAACACATATCAGTACATCTTCCCTTTTTTCAATTTTAACGCTTAATTCTTTATATCTTTATATCGTGAATAAGCGCATTGCATTCACAAAGAGAAAGAAAAAAATATAATTTAAAAAAAGTTGGGGCAAGAGGATCGTGAGGACAGCTGAGAAGATAATTTGAGTCTCTCTCCTCTCCATCACAGACATTTACACCACACGCTGCATCTGCATAGTCAACAGCATTGTGACCAATCACACACACTCTTCACCCACTTGCCTTTAGGACAGCTATGAGAATCTCCTGAGTTATAGAAAATCTCTTAGTGCTGCTAGATCAGCATATTTCTTCACCCTCATAGAAAATAACAAGCAGAATCCTAGATTTTTATTCAGCACGGTAGTAATATTAACAGGGAATAAAAGCACTGCACTCACATGCACACCATCAATAGGTAGTAATGATTTCATGAACTTTTTAAATAATAAAGTTGAAAACATCAGGCAAAATTAATATGAATCCAAAGTATTAAATAAAAAACCCTGTAGACAGCAGTGTAATTATAACAGACAATTAATTACAAAGTGTTACTCTTATTCAAGAGAATGACTTAATTTCATTCATTTCCTCATCAAAATCATCAACCTGCATTCTCGATCCCTCGCCTACAAGTTTCTTCAAACAGATAATTCCAGAGGTAATTAAACCTGTTTTAAAATTAATAAACTCTTCCACTAGCATCGGTTTTGTACCTAAATCCTTCAAACTGCTGTTATCAACCGTCTAATTAAGAAACCCGACCTTGAACCTTGTCAGCTGTGCAACTATAGGCCAATATTAAACCTCCACTTTATATCCAACATTTTAGAAAAGGTTGTGGCACAGCAGTTCTGCTCACATCTACTTAGGAATAACATTTTTGAAATGTATCAGTCAGGATTTAGGCCTCATCATAACACAGCGACAGTGCTAGTTAAAGTGGTGAATGACTTGTTATTGGCCTCTGATCAGGGTTTTGTCTCTTTACTTGTTTTGCTCGACATTAGTGCAGCTTTTGACACTAATGAACATAATATCCTGCTTGCTAGAATTGAGAATGTTGTTGGAATAAAGGGAACAGCTCTAACCTGGCTCAGGTCTTATTTAACTGATCGCTTTCAGTTTGTTGATGTAAATGGTGAGTTCTCCACACGCTCTAACAGTACAGTTTGGTGTTCCGCAAGGATCTGTCTTAGGCCCACTACCTTTCTCTTTATATATGCTGACTCTGGGTGAAATTATAGATAAACATGGTATTCGCTTCCATTGCTATGCTGATGATACACAGTAAAGGACATTAGACAGTGGATGCTTGATAACTTTTTTCTGCTCAATTCGGAAAAGACGGAAGTACTTTTACTAGGACCACATGCAGCTAGAAATAATCTTTCCGATTACGTAGCATTTCTGGATGGTGTTTCTATCTCAGCGTGTACGGCTGTCAAAGACCTTGGTGTTATTATTGACCCGAGTCCTTCCTTTGAGGCTCACGTGAATAATATTACCAGGATCGCCTTCTTTCACCTTAAAAATATTGCTAAAATTAGAAATATGATGTCGTTACAGGATGCAGAGAATTTAGTTCATGCTTTTGTAACATCTTTATTAGACTACTGTAACGCTTTACTGTCTGGGTGTTGGAGTAAGTGCATAAATAAACTTCAGTTAGTTCAGAATGCAGCAGCAAGAGTCCTCACTAGATCTAGAAAATATGACCACATCACCCCTGTATTAATCAGTCTACACTGCTCCCAATTAAATCTCACATTAATTATAAAATACTACTACTGAGGTATAAAGCACTTAACGGTCTCACGCCACAGTATCTGAGTGAACTTTTGTACCAATATGATCCTCCACGCCTACTTAGATCAAAAGGTGCAGGCTATTTGCTGCTACCTCAAATAATGAAGACTACAGCAGGGGACAGATCTTTCTCTTATAAAGCCCCACAGTTATGGAACAGCCTTCCTATCAGTGTTCGGGACTCAGACACAGTCTCAGTGTTCAAGTCGAGGCTGAAAACGTACTTTTTTTAGTCAAGTCTTTTACCAGTAGATTTTTCTGAGGTAAGAGAACAGCTCTGGAGGGATCAAGGATATCGAGTGTTCGATGAACTGGGATATTTGGATGCTGTCGTTCCCGTCACTCTTACATGTCCACTCATGTTTGTTGACGGTGGTGTGGTGGGTCGTCTCTTATCCCAGAGATCCCTCATTTCTGTGTTCCCTTCTGGTTCTCCCGTTTAAATATGCTGCCATAGTAAGTCTTGTCGGAGTCCCAAATGCACAGTGACATTAACTTTCATACAACAACAAGGACACAATAATCCATATTCTTCTCTTCACCCATCTTCTCTCTCTCGCTTTCTCGCTCTCTCGCTCTCTCTCTCTCTCTCGGTCGAGTTAAACATGCTCCTGAGGTTCCAGTGACCACTGTTTCTGACACTTTTCCCTCCTCGGTTCTTACCACTTCGTCCAGTTCTGCCTCTGGATAGTGTTGTCTTCGATTGTAGGCCACTCTGTGCAGCTGGGGATGGTTTCTCATCAAAGTCCTGGGGTCCTGACTCAGGACTACAGTTTGCTTCTGATCACATCACTGTACCCAGCAACTTTGTTTATCTGTAAGAAATGGACATTTGGTGCAACCCAGATGAGGATGGGTTCCTTCTTGAGTCTGGTTCCTCTCAAGGTTTCTTCCTTATGCCATCTCAGGGAGATTTTCCTTGCCACAGTCGCCACCGGCTTGCTCATCAGGGACAAACTTACACTTATAAAAAACATCTTATTTATTTTATCCATCCTCGTCACTCCCAATGAAAACCTTCTGTCTTTTGGTCAATGCCACTGTCTCTAAACCATACAACATCGCAGGTCTCACCACAGTCCCATAAACTTTCCCTTTTACTTTTGCAAATATCCTTCTATCACAAATCACTCCTGTCACTCTTCTCCACCTACTTCACCCTGCCTGCACTCTTTTCTTCACTTCTCTAACACACTCTCCATTTCTTTGCACTGTTGACCCCAGGTACCTGAACTCCTCCACCTTTTCCACCTCTTCTCCCTGCAACCGCACCACTCCACTGCCCTCCCTCTCATTCACACACATGTACTCTGTCTTACTCATACGGACTGTTTCCCATTCTCTCCAGCGTGCATCTCCAGGCTCTTCTTAACTTGCTCCCTAATCTCACCACAAATCACAATATCACAAGTTTTTCAGCGGTCTCGACTGACGCGCCAACGCACTAACAAAGAATTCTGGGATTTGTAGTATTAGCAGTGTATGCAAAATATACTGGCGGGCCAGCATTAATACACATTTGATATGATCTTGCGGGCCAAATATAATTACACGGCGGGCCAGATTTGGCCAGCTGGCCTGAGTTTGACACCCCTGCTCTAGGTTGTTCTGACTGCACCATAGCACCAGCTGCTTCACCTCCAGCTCATATGCAGACTCGTCGACATCTTGGATGAGTCCGATTGAGCGTGGTGTCATCTGCAAATTTCAGGAGTTTAACAATTGGGTCACTTGATGTGCAGTCGTTCGTATAGAGGGAGAATAGCAGTGGGGAGAGGACACATCCCTGAGGATCATACAGAAGTTGTGTCCACATGGAGTAGAGACTGGATCAGTGAACACATCCAGACAGATTGAGCACTGGAGCTGATCTTCACACAGAGCACTGCTGGAGGAAGCCATGACTGAAACAGGAGATACAATGAGACTGAATATAGATCAGAGTAGACTTTACATATTTCAATTGAAAACGTTACGAGATAAGATGTAATGTTCCCATAATCCCAAATGTCCCTTAATATTGGCATGTAATCAGGTCAATTGTCACCATAAACCACTGGGTTTCTCTTTCCTCTACACAGTTTATGAATTGACCTTCTAATGCTCAATGTCCTGACCATACGCCAGTAATGCCACTGACTGTGGTCCTCTTCCTCTTGTAGTCCACCACCATCTTTATGGTATTGGCCTCCATTTAGAGGCAGATGGTACCCCCTTCACCCCTCAATAAAGTTTTTGACAACATCCGTGTGCTCTTCTTCCCTGATGCATCAGATCACGTCAGAAAGTTCTGATGATGCCAGAGATCTGACCTGAATTGAAAACCTGTGGTGCACAAGGTGAAGATTATCTGCTATTTTCAGCATGCCATCTCCCAATACAAACATAACTAGTTCTGCTGGAGCTCATAAAGACCTTCAAGATGGTATCCATACGTTTTGTGAATAATTGTGTAACTGGTGCTATTTTGACCCACGTGTGCACATGATCTCACTTCCACACCATCATACTCACCAGAATTGGCTCCTGCCATTTCACTTCACCCTCTTCTCGAAGATGAAACTTAAAGGTTGCCATTTTGACACCATTGTGGAGATCCAGCAAGAATTGCAGAAGGTGCCTGACACACTTAAAAAAAAAAGACGTCCAGGACACGTTCCAGAAGAACGCTGGGAGAACTGAATTACTGTGCAAGTGGACTATTTTGAAGGTGATCGTGTGTAAACGTAGATAAATAAAGTACTTTCTGGTTTATAGATATTTATATAATTATATATATATTTAGAAAACCCCCTTATCAAGAGAGACGTCGAAAATATTTATAGTCTTGAAACACGTCACTAAAATTCAAAGAGACGGAAAAAGGTCTCAAGTTCACTTCCTCAAAACTGCTCACTGTGACATAAAGTGAAAAAAAAAAGATTAAACCCTTTATTTATATACAGTTTACCTGCTGTAACTTCAGCTCCTTGAAGAACGACTGCAAACGCTTCAAACTGCAGATTGTGTCCTGCTGCAACCTGCTCAATCCTGATCTTCAAACGCATTACGTTTTCTTTCGTTTCTGCTGAGTGACATTAGACCATGCCCCTTTTCCTACTGTGTTGATTTATTACACAGTTACACATTTTGGACACAAGAGGACAGAAAATCACTAATTAAAGTGCGGAGACGCATCAGACCAGAGGCGCCGAAACGCTTTCACATGAAGGACCAAAAATCCAACCTGACTGAGGCACGTGAACCGGAAGTATTTCTTTATACTCGTAGTATATTCAAATAAATATAATTTATTATTTCATAATATTTACAAATAAATAATTAAGTGGAAATCATGAATCTAATGCACTTTTATTTCAAATATTTCTAGTGCAAAGTGACATATAATACAATGAAACACAGAAACAATAAAAAAAAATGTAATGATCTATTTAAATCACTTTTTTTATGTCAACATGTTCCACGAAACTGGGTTCATTTTCTTCTAAGTAACATTTATTTAGTTCAGTAAACTTTTCATTCCACAAGGTGATTTTAGTGCCTGAAAACCCTAATAAGTTCAATGAACTCAAAATATTGAATAAACCCGGTTCCCTCAATTGAATTAAGTAATGGATTTTTCAAAACTTGTATCTTTAAGTTCACTTAACTTGCTGTTAATGTAGGCTGTACTCAAATTGTTAAGTTCACCTAACTTGGTGTTTTATAAATTGCACTTAAATATGTAACTATTTGACCTTAATAGTTAAAGTTAACTTAAACATTAAACTGAATTGGAAATTAATTATAAATTAAATTGACTAAACTCTTACTACTTTTGACTGCTAAAGATTTATGCAATTATAAATAAAACATACTGAACAGCATATTTAATGTATTTATTGTGCAAAATAAAACAATATTAAATAAATACAAATAAATACTGTAATGAAAATAGAACTAGGTCACAGCTACCCTGCACAACTCTGTTCAGTCAAACATTAATTATATTATAGTACATACTGGAATGGAAAAGACCTGGGTCACAGCCACACTTACAACACTGTATGGGTGGTAACAACAGTAACAATGTCCCACAATAACTGCTGCACTACATCACTGCTCGAACTTTGTGCACTTAATCAATTTTCACCAATCACACATTCTATTATTCATTAATGGATAACAGATTAAACAAAGGGAAAAATGATTTCACAATTATGTTAATTTGTACCCAACATGTACATGTAACAATACTGACTCAAATTCAGCAACAATAAGACCTTCATTAAAGCAAACATTTTTCTTAACCAAAAAGCTGTTTTTACCAAAGACTGTACTTTCTTGTTCTTTCTGTCCCATTGACATCAGCATACACTGTATGAAATCAAATGTGATTACTTCTAATGCGTAAATGAGACCAAAGAGAAGACACTTGCTTGTGGGAGGTCTGGCATCTTGTCCATCACCATGTGGGGTTCAAGTATTATACCTATCAAGGAATTCAAATGCAAGGAGTTTGGGGGCTGAAGATCAGTGTCCTCGAATATGATCCCCACTGGTACATCAAGGATCCAATTGCGATTGATCAGACACTGTCAAAGAACCACCAGCCATGCCTCCCTCCCTTACTCAACGCTCTTGCTCAGCCTCTCCCTCCTACTAATCACCTACACCTGTCCTCCTCCTACTAATCACCTACACCTGTCCTCCATTTACCTGTCCCCTTTTAATTCCCCTTCACTCACCGTCCTATCTACAGTTTACGACCGGAGATCATCCAGACTACCTACCGTGCTTGTTCCCTGAGTTTCCATGTTCCTGGCTACGCTTCGAGAGAAGCACTCAAGAAAAGTTTAACATTTGCTACAGTCTCATCTCATGCTCTGTTGTGTTTGCATGTTTAGACCAAATAAATGACACTGTTTTACTCCTGGTTCCTGACGCCTGGTCTATAAGTGACACAAAATTTTTAATGGACATTAAAAACTTAACTCGATGGATCCCCAAACGGCTCACGTCTCGGATCCAGTCTAGGATCTCGCCGCCGCTCTCCGGGAGGCGTTCACTCTGGCTCCTACCAGTGGGGCTTAACTGCCTGCCTCCGGCAGCCCGATGGCTCTTCCAGCTTCCTTTTCCTGGAAAGCGGCCGAGTGCAGCAGCTTCCTTCTACAAGTCAATCTATATATGGAAATGAAGCCTACCAAGTTCCCCACTGATTGTTCCAAGGTGGCATTTCTCATCTCACTGCTAACCGGGAAGGCTCTGTCATGGGCAAAAGCGATATGGAGCGCTGAGGAATTCTGCATAGCCACCGGGGCCCTCACCACGGCAGACCAACTCTTCTGTCTGCGCCAAGGATCCTCCTCTCTCACAGAATATAGCCTCCACTTTCCCACCCTGGCCGCCACTAGCAGTTGAAATGAAACCGCCCTCCTTGGCGCATATTGTCAGGGGCTGAATCAAGAAATCAAGATGGCCATGGTGATATATGACGATGCGCTAGGTCTCGAGGTGTTCATCCAAATTTCCATAGGCATCTCCTAGCGGTTAGCTGCAATGCCAATCTGAGGAGGTTGAACCACCACCTCGCCCCCCTGTCCTTTCCATCCCTGAACCAGAACCCATACAGATCGGGTCCCAACGGCTAACAAGAAAGGAGAGAAAGAGTCACCTCGCAGCGGGGGCTTGCCTGTATTGTGGTGATCCCATTCACTTTATTCACCAGTGTCCTGCCTGTCCTCCATGCCCGTTGGTGAGTACTGTAGACCTCACCTCTGAGATCACCCACAACCCCAAACTACCAGAAAAAATCATAACCCCCACACTATCACTTCTGGTTTTGGCTCTTATAGATTCGGGCTCCGCGGGCAATTTAATCTCCCAAGAGTGTTTAGAGCTCCTCCAGTTGGCCCAAAAGACGTGGTTGGGTGAAAAATTGTGCTCCTGTAGTCATCCTCCAAGTAGGATGGTTCCATCGTGAAGAGATCAGGTTCTTGGTCCTCGAACACTCCACTGCCAGCATCATTCTCGGGCGTCCCTGGCTCTTATGACACTCCCCTAGATTCTCCTTGACATCATAGAGTGGAGCCAGCAGTGTCGGAACCACTGCTTGCACCACCTGCCCCAACCACGCCCGGCCAAAATCTCCCTAGCATCAACACTAGTTGAAAATCCAAAGACCCACAAGGAAGTGGCGATTCCTCCCGAGTACCGATCATTAATGGACGTATTCAGCAAGCAGGCTGCCACTCACCTACCCCCTCATCGCCCTTGGGATTGCGCCATTGACCTGATGCCAGGTGCCAAGTTGCCCAAAGGTCTACTCTACCCGTTATCCGTCCCAGAGTGTGCAGCTATGGAGAATTACATACAAGAAGCCTTAAAGCAGGGCTTCATCACTCCATCCTCTTCTCCAGCGGCCTGCAGCCTCTTCTTCATGGAGAAGAAGGATGGCGGTCTCAGGCCGTGTATTGATTTCCGCAATCTCAACTCCCAAATAGCTAAACTCCCTTACCCACTCCCTCTGGTCCCGGCCGCCCTCTAGGATCTCCGTGAAGTGCGAATCTTCACCAAGTTAGACCTCCGGACTGCTTACAACTTGGCGCATATACGCAAGGGCTACTAGTGGAAGACAGCCTTTATCACAATTCGGATGAGAAGATCTGAACGGCGACCTGTGGAGAGCAGGCCCCATCCGAATGCTCTGATTGGAGAACTTTTGTTTCGAGGATTTTCAGTCAACCCCTGTTGAAGTCGATCAAGACAGACCCTCCTTAAGGTCCGATCTCGCTACTGGTTGCCCGGGATGATCGGAGACATAGCTAGATACGCTAGATACCATGTCAAAGACACCTTGCCACATACCAGCGGGAAAACTGGTTCCCTTACCAACCCAACAACAGCCTTGGTCCCATCTGGGTGTCGTTTTCGTCATGTTTCTTCCAAACTCTGACGGTACCACCTGCATCCTAGTCGCTGTGGATCTTTTCTCCAGCCTGCAGACTGGTCCCCCTCTGAGGTCTGATCATAGCTCTAGAGACCGTGGAGCTACTCTTCCACCACGTGTTCTGGAATTTTGGCCTCCAAGAAGAAATAGTGTCAGACCGGGGTCCTCAGTTCACATCCCACATATGAAAGCCGTTTTTTAAGCTCCACGCTGTTATCGTTAACCTCTCATCTGGCTATCACCCACAGACTAACGGCCAGTAGGAGCGGAAGATACAGGAGCTGGGACGCTAACTCCGATCCTACTGCCACAAGACAAAACTAGCTGGAACCAGTTCCTTCCATGGGCCGAGTATGCACAGAACTCCCTGCGCCAAGAAGCCACCGGCTTGACCCCATTTCAGTGCGTGCTCGGCTTCCAACCTCCACTATTTCCCTGGACGGATGAACCTTCGAACGTCCCCGCGGTGGATCACTTGTTCAGGGAGAGCGAACCACATGGAGTTTCGCAGATCCTCGAAGATCTGAGGCACCTCCTTACCAACCAGGAGACAAGGTGTGGTTCTCGACCCGAGATCTGCACCTCCAACTGCCCTGCGGGAAGCTAAGACCACGTTACATTGGGCCATTCAGGATTATACGGCAGATCAATGAAGTGTCCTACTGGCTCGACCTCCCTCCCAGGTACCGCATCCACCCTACCTTCCATGTGTCGTTCCTAAAACCCTTTTCTCCGCCTACCACAGAGAACCCGGGAGCCACCATCGATCTGCCTCCGCCGGAAGTGCTGGATGAAACCCTCCATTTACTCCGTCCAAGAGATTCTGGACTCGGGACGTCAGGGCTCCGCCCTAGAATACCTCATCGAATGAGAGGGGTATGGACCAGAGGAGCGCTCATGTGTCCCCAGACAAAACGTACTAGATGAGTTTCACCTCAATCACCCTAATCATCCTGCACCCTATCTATCTCTATCCGTGACAATAACTTACTTTTAAAGTTTTTATTTACAAACACCCAAAATCCGTCTCCATCTTTGCCTCTCCTCATCATGGGATGTTTGTGTACTTGCATTTAAAGCTGGATGAGATGTTTTTCTGACCTATTAGACATGCACTAACCCAGCTGATTCTAATATGAACAGGTAGGAGGGATAGTAGAACACAATCAGCTGATGCCTTGCCTTGATGTACTCTGCGTTTTTGTAGTGTTTAATACTCTTTTCTTGTCATTTTTTAAATATATTTGTTTTATTATTTATATCTGTGTAGATTCCTTGAGGTAATAACAATATCTGGTTAAAACTTCAAATGAATTACTGCATTGAAACTGTGATTAATCTAAAACATGTTGATGGATTGAATTCTTTGTTATTACACACTGCATATGATGAATATCTAATGTAACACTGGGACTGTAAGAATTAATTCATTTCATCATGGACCTGTTCTATGTTTACTGGCAACTACATCTTAGATCAAATGACGCATCCAAGATTATGTAATCGTGATAATCATGTCCGACTTTCTTAGGTTCTCCAAATACATGTGGTTAGTAAAGCAGGGTGGAGTTGCTTGAGATCATTGCATGTTCATGTGTTGCTTGAAAAGGCTTTATGTATATATTGATATGAGAAATCATTACGGGGAAAAACTGTGATTAGCTGGTCAATGGTACAATGGCTAGTGAGTGTGTACAGTTTGTTACCACTGCAGAGTGAGAGATAAACCTTGAAGGTTGTGAAGAATTTGAAATCCTTATGAAGAAAATTAAAACACTTTGAACACTTCACCAGAGAAAACTTCAAAATCTGCCAAAACATGGAGAGACGTCTGGCAGAGAGTGACGAATGAAATGCATAAGTGTTCCCATTGTTATTATTTATACATCTTACTTTCTTAAAGTCAGAGACACCACAGGACCCACTAGAACTTGGAAACAAGTAAACATAAAGTATTCAGGTAAATTTTATTTGTATAAAGCATTAACAAGGACATTTTACCAAAGCAGCTTTACAAACAACAAAAGAACAGATTTTTTTACTGCATTGAAATTGAAAATTCATAAGTATGAAATAGAAGCAAAAGGGTTTCGATCTGAAATAGAAATGTAGGATTAGATTTGATGAAAAGGGCAGATGATCAGTGGGGCTGAATTTTTACCTCCATCATTAGTGCAGGGGCTGAAGTATGGATAAAGTTTTTCAGTGAAAGTCTGAGCAGTGAAAGAGTAGATATGAGATTTTGCATCAACATCATAGAAGGAGACCAGACCCTCATCATAATCCACAAACACTCCAACCTTCTGAGGAGACTGTTTCAAGGTGAGGGAGACACGGGGAGAATCACAAGCCGTATATTCAGTCTTATTCCTCAGAACCACACACCAGTGTCCATCTTCAGGTCTGGCTTTAATCTCTCCTTTCCTGTTAATAGATTCTTTGACGACTCCTAAATCAAACTTAGTCTTCCCTTTGACCTGCACCTCATAGTAAAATCTCCCTAAGGAAAATCCATTCTTTCCCAACACACAGACACAATAATCAAACCTCTCTGCATTATCAGGAAGAGGTTGTCTTTTGTCTCCACATGTAACATGTTTTTCATCATCAGACAGGACGAGATAAGGATTTGCTGTATCAGGATCCAGA
>JAAIIK010000401.1:372158-390058 GCA_014706435.1 Silurus glanis
GAACACATCCAGACAGATGGAGCACTGGAGCTGATCTTCACACAGAGGACTGCTGGAAAAAGCCATGACTGATACAGGAGATACAATGAGAGTGAATTTAGATTGCAGAACACTTTACACATTACAATCCAAAATGACACAAACTCTTTCAGTTATTACTGATTCAGCAATGAATAAAACTCAGTGTAGTGCTGTTAGAGGAAAACACTCAAGACTAGTGTATGTGATAAAAAGCAGAGAAACTTTTACCATCCCAAAGTTTTCCTGTAAGTGCATGTTCTGTAGGCTTCATTCCTCTATGTATAAAATAAGCTCTAAGATCCATGTAGTGTAAGAACAATAGTACTGCAACATCAACTTCTGCAGAGACACTACAGTTCCAGTCAGAAGGGTGAATTCATTCTAAAGAATGAACTGCATCTGGTCTTTATCACTTTCAGCACATTGCCCTCCCTCACTATCTCCTTCACTCTTTCATCATCATCACCATCAGCACTGCTCTCAAAGTCCCGCACAACAGTTCAACTCCCCACATTCCACAAGATTCTTCTTCATAAAACCAAAAGTAATCACAATTACCACCCCCACATACTGTATTTATCACTCCTGGCCAGTTTTGTCCTAGTTACTAAGATAAAGTGACTAGTTACAGTTACTAGTTACTTCATTCAAAAAGTAACTTTATTACTTTGTTGATTACTTACACCAAAATTTAATTACTGTCAAAAGTAACTTTTTAGTTACTTTTTTAAAGAACGTTCTTTAATGTTCCCATTAATGCCCTTTTATGCGTTATGGTCTATACAAACGCAAAACTGACTTAAACACAAAGTAATTTTTATCCACTATTTTATTTAAGTCAGACCAGCACAAACTGAATATATCACAAGGATTTCTGAAATAAATAACAAAACAAGCTGAATAATATATTCACAATCAAAAACTAAGGTGGCTTCTTCATATTGGATATCAAAAGAAATTCTAAATTTCAGCCCCACCTGTGGAGTGGTAGCTTAATGGTTAAGGTGCTGGGTTACTGCTTGGAAGGTCGGGGTTCATGTCCCGGTATTGCCAAACTGCCACTCTTGGGCCCTTGAGCAAGACCCTTAACCCTCTGTGTGTCATTTAGACGTGACGTCATCGGCGTGCGACGTCGCGTAAACCAGGAAGCTACAAATGGCTGCAAGATGGAAAGGACGCTAGCTTAAGCACAAGAGAAGGTAAGCGCCGCAGGCATGCATCCCCTCAGGGAACTAGGGTTACGGTCGTAACCTAGAGACGTTCCCCTTCGGGAACTCGAGCTACGTCGCAATGCTTTGGGAACGAGTGTCTAATCACGCCACACTAACCAGACCCTGCCTAGAGAGTGAGGGCCTCGGCACCTGCACGTAGGACAGAGGATCCCAGGGTGGCTCTGAGGTCAAGGTCATAAAACCTGACAAAGGTCAGTGGGGTGGACCAACCCGCAGCGTCACAGATGTCCTGGAGTGACACTCCAGCGGACCAGGCCGTAGAGGCCGCCACACTCCGGGTGGAGTTAGCTCGGACCCCGAGAGGCGCAGGGAGGCCAGAGGACTCGTAAGCCGACACAATCGCATCCACTACCCACCTGCTCAATGACTGCTTATTGGACGAGAAACTCTTCCTGTTCGGGCCGTAGCAGACAAGCAGCTGCTCCGACTTCCTCCACGGACTCGTCCTGCGGAGGTAAGTGTCCAGTGCTCGCACAGTCGGGTTTATCGCTCCTGGTCAGGGGCTGTGAATGGAGGAGGGCAGAATGCCTGTAACACGACAGGTCATGTGGGAGCCGAAGGCACCTTAGGTATGTACCCAGATTTAGGATAGAGAAACACTGCCAAAAATATAGAGCTGCCAGCACAACAGCCAGGTCCCAGACAGGCACTCTGGGTCGCGTCCCGGGCCTCAGCCTCCGGGTGCCGCGGAGGAAACGTGTCACCAATGGGTGCCTACCCAGCGACTGCCCCGCAGGCGGGGTGATATATGCCGCGATGGCGGACACGTAAATCTTCAGGGTCGAAGGGGTTAACCCTGTGGCAAATTGCTCCTGTAAGAACTCCAGAACCGAACTGATCGGGCAGTTAACTGGGTCCAAGTCATGAACAGTCGTGAACAAGACATGAACAGTCGCCATCGTGCGGCGTACGACCTCCTTGTGGAGGGAGCTCTGAAGTGGAGAAGGGTCTCTACTACCTCGGTAGACAGACCAGCTGCTACGAACTGTGCCCCCTCAGGGGCCACAGCCACAGCCTCCACAACTCCGGGCGGGGGTGAACTAGGGTTCCGCCCGCCTGCGAGAGGAGATCCCTCCTGGGGGGAATTTCCCACGGAGGGCCCTCGAGTAGGGACACTAGAGCCGCAAACCATGGTTTGCCCGGCCATCGAGGTGGTACCAGGAGGAGACGGACTCCATCCCGGCGAACTCTCTCCAGAACTCCAGGGAGCAGTGCGATCGGGGGAAAGGCGTACAGGCATAGCCTCGGCCACGACTGTACCATGGCATCCAGACCTAACGGGGCTAGGTGAGAGACAGAGAACCAGAGGTGACAGTGAGAAGTCTCTCGGGTTGCAAACAGATCCACCTGGGCTCTGTAGAACCTCCATTCCCCAGGCCTCGGCCCCTGCCTCGACAGGGCGTCTGCTCTGACATTCAACCGCCCGGGGATGTAAACGGCTCTCAATGAGAGGAGTCTGTCCCGGGACCACAAGAGCAGACCAACACATGGTGATCTCTCAGGTCCGGGAGGAAGTGTTTTAACCCCAGAAACACCGCCATCATCTCCAGGCAATTTATGTGCCACGAGAGACGCGGGCCCCTCCACAGACCCTGGGCAGAGTGGCCACTCATGACCGCTCCCCACCCCGTGAGGGAAGCGTCCGTCGTTAGCGTAACGCATCGACAAGGAGTCCCTAAAACGGGGCCTTGGGACAGAAACGTTGGGTCTCGCCGCGAGACCTTGATAGTGCGATATGGATTTCCCCTGGGGGAGAACCCTTTGCCCCGGAGCCACCACTGGAGGGGCCTCATGTGGAGGAGGCCGAGCGGGATCATGCTGGACGCTGCCGCCATGAGACTCAGCAGCCTCTGGAACTGCTTCACAGTGAGTGGCTGGCCTTCCCCTTCCCCTCCTGACTGCGGTGAGGATGACCTCGAATCGAGCGGGAGACAACCGTGCCTGCATCCTGGTCGAATCCCACACCACGCCCAATTAAGTGGTCCTCTGCACCGGAGAGAGCACACTCTTGCCGGTGTTTGGTCGAAACCCAAGCGCCTTCATGCAGGCGAGGACGACATCTCGATGCTGAACCGCCTGGCGCTCCGACTGGGCCAGTATCACCCAGTTGTTGATGTAGTTCAAAATGCGGATGCCCTGGAGCCGCAGCGGGGTCAGTGCTGTGTTGACGCATTTCGTGAAGGTGCGGGGCGAGAGTGCTAGGCCGAACGGGAGGACCCGATATTGGTAAGCTTCGCCCTCGAAAGCAAACCTCAGAAACCTCCTGTGTGCAGGAAGGATGGAAATGTGAAAGTATGCGTCCTTCAGATCCACCGTGACGAACCAGTCCTCGGACCTGATCTGAGTCACGACCTCCCTGAGGGTAAGCATCCTGAACCTGAGCCTCCTGAGTGAGCGGTTCAAGTAGCGAAGATCTAGAATGAGACGCAACCCGCCATCCTTCTTCGGAACGACAAAGTACGAGCTGTAGAAGCCTGACTCTCGAACCGAGGGGGGAACCACCTCGATGGCCCCTTTCCCCAGGAGTGTGCGCACTTCCCGTTCCAGGATCAGAGCCTGCTCGGGCCACACCAGGGTGGGGCACACCCCGTTGAACCAGGGAGGAGAAGACGCGAACTGAATTGCGTCCGCAGGACCCACCGGGAGACTTCTGGCAACCCCCCCCAAGTCGCCAGAAAGTCCCTCAGGGGAACCAGCCCCTCGGGCCTGGCCTCTGACCCACTCAGAGCAGCTGGGGCGGAGCCCTGCAGCTGACGACCCCTCGCGAGATGAGGCGGAACCCCCACCACCCACAATGCTCTGTCCGGTGGAAAGAATGGGAGCAAACCGCTGGAGAGAGGTTGCGCCCTGAAGCACACCTCATAGCAGGGATAACCCGAACCCAAATGGCCGGAGCGGCGTACCGCGCCCGTTGACACCTCCTGAGAGGCGGCGGGTCTCCGCCATCCGTACCGGGACTCTGGGCGGAAGTGGAGGGAGATGCCCGCTGGACGGGGGCCGTGCTCTGAAGCACATCTTGTGGCAGAGCTGACGACCCAGCCTCCTGGTGGTGCAGGGGAGGGACGGACACCGTAGTGTGAGTTGCACACCATCCCCCCCGACCGTAGACTGTGAGGATCTACGCACCACGGCCCATTTGCTGGAGGCGAGGTTGAACCTCAGGTCATCCCGCTCCTTCTTGGGCCTGCTTCCGGGCTTCGCGCTGCCTGGAAGGACCGGGCTGGGGCTGCCACCAAGCAGCCCCACGAGATCGGCGAGGGAGGTATTGCTGAAATGCAGCCGACTGCTTTTTAGACTCCTGGAACTTGTTTACGACCGCCGTCACCGCGTCGCCAAACAGTCCAGGAGGAGCCATCGGTGCGTTCAAGAGCACAGCTCGATCCTTGTCAGGGAGGTCAGACAAGGTGAGCAAAAGATGCCTCTCTGTGGCTACCAGGGCCGCCATGGACCGACCAACGGCCCGCGCCGTGTGCTTCGTGGCCCGAAGGGTTAAGTCGGCAGCGCGACGCAACTCCTTAATATCAGTGGCCCCGGAGCTAAGTCCCTCGTCCAAATCACGCAGCAGGTCAGCCTGGTATAACTGCAACACACCCATGGTGTGGAGACAACCCGCAGCCTGGCCTTGCTGCCGCTTAAGCCTTCCCCACTAAGGCTGATGTAGCACGCAGCGGCTTAGTAGGGAACACCGGGGCCTTTAGCGATGATGCTACGCTAGGGGAGAGATAGCTGGCTAGCATCTCTTCCACACGCGGCATCGGCCCGTAGCCGCACTCCTTAGCCCCAACCATGTTCGCGTAGAGCGAGGAGTGCCGGGAATAAGTATAAGTAGCCGCGAGGGAGAGAGCTCGTCTCGAAGAGCGCTCTCCAGGAGCGAAGCGTGCGCATAGCCATGCGGCTACAATGCGAGCAATCGTCTCCCTCGAGAGCCGGTTGTGCATGCTCCACTCCCAAGCAAACAACGCACCGATCATGCGAATTCTTCCCGGTAATAAAATGGGGACACAGATGAACACACTTACGGTAATTTTGTCTGCCTGCCATCACTCGATCAGAAAAACACAGCGAAACAGCGCTTACCTGAACGAGCAGAAGCTAGCGTCCTTTCCATCTCGCAGCCATTTGTAGCTTCCTGGTTTACATGGTGTCGCACGCCGATGACGTCACGTCTAAACACCTATTGGTCAGATTTCACGTGGTTCAGAGCGCGGTCACGCAGGGGCGTTCCCAAAGCGTTTTGACGCAGCTCGAGTTCCCGAAGGGGAACCACTGTGCTGTAATGTATATGTGATAAATAAAGGATATTTGATTCTAGCTACAGTACAGGAGTTATGAGGACATCTGTCTTGTCACCATAATGTCCCCTAATATTGGTATGTAATCAGGTCAATTGTCCCTGTAAACCACAGGGTTTGTTCATCTCTTTCCTCTACACAGTTTATGAAATGACCTTCTAATCCAGCTTGTTTTGAAGATAGACACCAATATAACTGTTTCTCTCAACTCAGATTAATAGTGAATGGAGGACGAGGCCAGGGGAGAAAAGCAGGAAGAATTACACACTGGTTGGAGATGTGTCTAATCAGTGTTCTCTGTTGCAGTGAGCAGGGAAAAGGATAAGAGGAGTGAGAGAAGGGCACTTTGAGAGAGAAAACCTAAGAGATGAGTGTGTGTGGGTGTGTGAAAGGGGAAAAAACACAATAAAAAGACCTGATACGATCAAAACAGGTCACCACCCTACTGGTCTTCCTTTCCCTGAACCATTTGATCTCCTACAATATTATATGGGCAAAGGTATTGGGACACTTTGTATTGTATTGGGACTTTTCCAGCCATTTGTGTTTTTTTCCCCAAACCAAACTGTTACTGCAAAGCTGAAGGCACACAATTGTAAAGGGTCGTTGGCTGTGGTAGCATGAAATTGTCGGTGGCATTAATATATCATCTCTGAATATTAAATAAACTCTAACTTAGGTCAACATTAAAAAAGAAAAAAAGGTATGAAAGATCATCTGGACCAGCTCTTCTTCTTCTTCCGTGGTCATGACATGTCATTAGCTATGTTACACTATAAAATAATTTGTTTTGATTATGTTTTTCTCACACACACTGACTAAATCACCCAGGACTTTTAGTAATTTGTTCAGCATGACAATGCCCTTGTGCACAAACTCCATGAAGATCTGCTTTGCATGGGTTGGAGTGGAAGATCTCCTGCTATAGAGCTCTGCCCTAAAACCTATTGAACACCTTTGGGATGAATGTGAACACTGACTGAACCCCAGGCTTCCTCACCTACATCAGTTCCTGACTTTACTAACACCCTTGTGTCTGAATGATGTTATGCTGCACTGTAAAAAATAAAATCGGTAAAAAAACGGTAAAAAGACTGGCAGCAGGGCTTCCAGAGATAATCCGTTAAATTACAGAAATAACCATTTTGCAAAATTACTAGCAAAAAACTGTAAAAATACAGAATAGTCTTAATGGTCAAAAGTACTTAAATTACAGAATATTACTGTTTATAAATAATTTTTAAACTATAGAAAAACAGATAAATTCTGTCAAATAACATAGAAAAACAACCAACTGTCAGGTTAATCACCATAAATTTAAGGTTTTAATTTGTTATTTTATAAAACTGACCTGTCCATTTACATTAATTTACTGTAAAAGTATAGTTTTCCTCATGTACAATAACGCTGACATAAATCCAGAAAGCACATATTTGAAAAAGGTTTGTATATTTAATCTCTGTAAATTAAAAGGCATTTACTGTATAAATACAGATAATTAATTACAATAATCAAGAAATGTATAAAAATATACTCAATTCATAATACACACACAAATGTCTGTAGATACATCTTAATAGTTCATTTTCCAGACATATTACAGTTGAACATTTTTGGACAGTAGAGCAATGAGCTCTACTGTATATTCTGTACTTATAAAAGGAACCTGCACATTCACAGTATTAATAATTGAACAGAAGCACTGTATGTCAAGTTAAATGAACAATCCAATTATAGAAAATAAGTTAGAGCATGCAAAAATACCTACATTCAATGGCAATTGCTGTATCCCTTTATACATTTACAATAAGACATTTTATCCAAAGCAACATACCAAATCCAAGCTAGTCTGACACAGTAGACACAGCAGTGTATATAAAAAATAAAAAAGTGACGTGCACTTCTCAGCTTGTTGAAGATCAGTCTCAGTGCCATAGGCTGGATTAGCTGCAGAGGCTTGGTAGTAGATGCTGGAAAGTCTGCTAAGAAAGCAATACAACAGTCCAGTTTGGAGAGAACAAGAGCTTGGACAGGGAGTTCTGTAGTATGGCCCAAAAGAAAGAGTCTGAATCTTCATATGGTTTTCTGCTGTAGAGCTTCACAGTTTTTCCTAAAACAAAAGAACGATATTAATGACTTTGTATTGCAGTCACACATTACATACATATGTTTCACTGAGACAATGATCCAAAAGCTAAGCTGGAAAGGTTCACGTACATTTATATAACGTACTGTGACTTAGCTGCTTCACTGTATTACAGAGAGTTGTTACTGTCTAGAACTGTCTAAGCTTCTAGCACATTTTCACAAACCAAACAATTCAATATGTAATGAGAGTTTACTCATCCAGCCAAGATCTACTTTCATTCAGTGTTTTGCCCTGCAGCTGTCGTCATGTGACTGTACAAAATACTGCACGTTTTAACTTCAAAACTACATTTAACAACAGAAATGCGCAGTCACTATAAAATGTGCTTCACATGTTTGAAACACGTCCCTTAGTCAGCTTGATGTCTTCTGTAGTATCTTCAGATTCTTGTAGTTTGCGATGTTTAGTGAAAAAGTGTGTAATTATCTTAAACATTTCCCAGAGGAACAGCCTGAAACTCATTCAAACCGTTGTGGGCGGAGCTAACTCGGCACCAATTTTGAATTTGTTTCAGTATGCGCACGCGTGGAGCCTAACCGAAATCTTCTTATTTTTCTTTTATGGCGGGTTGCGAACCAACTAGGAGGATGATCTGAGCAGCGTTGGTGTAGGAGACCAGGAGAACCCGTGCAAGGAATCCAAAAAGTGTTTTGTTGGTTGGCACTATTGATGTTTTTAAGTGCAGGTTGTTTTTTTATTTTATTGTTTTTATTTGATGATTTTTTTTTAAAGAAGCTAATTATTTTCAGTTCTTTACTGTTCAGTTAAAAAATATAAAAAATGGGAACTTTCCATACTGGACCAATGCCTTATTTTTAATTAAAAAAAAAAACAAGTTTGTAGTATTTCAGATTTGAGTTTTGTGTAATTTTTGAAACATTATAATATTGTATTATATTTGATTAGATTTTTGGATATTGTAGGAATTGTTTCTGAAAAAATATAAACCACAAAAACCTAAATTATTACCTTTTTGTTTACTGGGACATGGGCAAATCCCACATTTTAATTTATAATAATTTAGGGTGAAAAACAGACCTATCATGTCTCTATGAATGATATATGTAGTTAGGACCTATGGGAAAATAATATAATGCCAAATAACTGTTAATAGGAGCATTTATTTGCAAGACAAGCTTAAAAGAGTAATAAAAGAAACAATGCATAATTTGACTGTATGTAAAAATACTATTATTTGACATTAATAACTTCGCTTTAACCTTCATATGATTAACTGTCTTCAATGGTAATAAAAACACTGACAATGATTACAAGAATAATCTGTAAATATTAGATATCATTCTATGTAAAAATACAAATTACTCTGTGAAAAGCTTTCTTTTAAAAAACAGAAAACTTCTATAATATCAAAATGCAATCAATTCTTGATCAATTTAATTACGGAACATTAAAATACAGAACATATATGTAAAACAACAGGCATTTTGTTGTAAATAAAAAAAAAAAGGTACATTTCTATAAAAAAAAAATAGACATTTAACTGTAAAAAAAACTTTTTTTTAACAGTGTGTATGTACTGGTGCTTGTTGTATGTGTGTACAATAACTCAGGGTTTGCTATAAATAGACACGGGTCACGCGCACTGGGGTACAGAGTGTCGTCATCATGTAGTTAGTATTTGACCTTTTCCTGCTCTCTCCCTGCTTTCCTCCTGATCACTGACAGTTTACCTGCTGTGACTTCAATTCCTTGAAGAAAGACTGTTAAAGCTTCAAACTGAAGATTGTGTCCTGCTGCAACCTGCTGAATCCTGATCTTCAAACGCATTCACGCTTTACTTTCGCATCTGCTGAGTGACATCATTACACCACGCCCCTTTTCTCTTGCTTTGACTTATAGTTACATATTTTAGCCACAAGAGGGCAGAAAATCGCCGAATTAAATGCACAGACGCATTAAAGCAGAGCCGCCACAACGATTTTCTATGAAGGACCAAAAATCCAACCTGCCTGAGGGCTTATACTTGTATTATACTCAAATTATTTTTGTCATTGTATTAACGAGGCTCACACACCGAATTTTGTTATCAGAACGATTTTATTCTGCTGTTTAACACAATCCTGACCGTTGCATACTGTAGCATTATACTGCCATCTAGTGGCCATCATTTCTTCTATCAGTCTTTATGTTATTTTTATTTTTCTCTTTGGACGTTCTGTATGTGTCTCAACATCTTTTTCTTTATCAGTCCCTGCTACCTTACCTCTGCCTTGCAATTCTGATTGTTCACTTAGGTTTGAATTTGCCAGGTCATGTTTGTCACTTTCCTTGATTCTTATGAATCTCCAAGGTACATTCAGCAGGTGTCTTCTGTTCTGCCTCATTAACATTCGTTAACGTGCCGGCTCTGTTTTTTCTTCCGGGTCAACAGCAATCTTGCCTAAAGACCATTTTCACCATACCCTTGTAGCAACTGCATTTGGGTCCTTCTTTCAGTCATCATCCCTGACGCTCATAGAGATTGAGGGGTCTCTTTACACTTTACTTCTTCAGGAATCTGGATTAAACATCACTGTCTGCATGGAGACAATTCACTTTGGACAAGGCAAGCAGCACTATGAGGGTCAAGTTCTTTGATGTTTCCAGTACATTCCATAAAATTCAGCCCTTTTCATATCACACAAAACACTGAGGCAGTCTACATGAAAGAAAAGAGCACAGACCCTGAAGACCAGACTTCTTGAAGTTTAGATCTTTTAATGTATGCTTTTAATATCTGTCAGCCGTGTCAGATACGGCTTACTGTTTCAGTGTAATGCTGAAATGGCATTAAAACAGGAGATACCTGAAACTGATTAAATAGTTCTTTGCTGACATCACGTCCAGGAAGCTATAAAAGCACATGCTGTGGAGATGACGCTAGATCCGAAAGTGAAGAAAGCGCTTGCAAGGATGCAGAGAGTCTCGTTCCCTCAGGGAAACAGGGTTACAAACGTAACCTGTTGATCCGGCGCGCGGCTTGGCAGTAGCTCACAGCGGCCTCTCCGGAACCAGAAATGGTGCTTTTACCATATATAGCCCAACTTTTCATAATACATGGACACCAGAGACAGCTGTGTTCATGTATACGACCACCAGACTTTGTTTCGGTACATGAAACATGCAACCACTAACCTGCATAATGATGTAATCAATAACCCTCGCAAACTCAGCCACAAAGACCGGGCCCCTAGCATCGTAATTGGGCGCGTGTCTGTGCTAGGCTAAAGGCCAACCCTGGCGAGCTGGCTCTCCCGTCTATTCTTCTTTCAAACGTCTGCTCCCTGGACAATAAATTGGATTCCATCCGACTCCTGCGGACCATGTGGCAAGAGTTCAGAGACTGCTGCGTCTTTGTTTTAGTTAATTAAGTTAATTCTTGTTTAATTTCACAGCATTTTGTTCATCTTTCACTCTCCTCTGCTGCTCACTTTTTACCTGCTGTAGGTTCAGTTCCTTAAAGAAAGGCTCCTCTTCCTCTTCTCTTCCTGTTCACCTGAAGTTGCTTTAATCCCTCGCTTCATACTGGAGATTGGGTTCTGCTTAATGGATTTGATTTTGGTTATGCCCACAGCTTTAAGTTTGAGTTTCGGTTCATCATAATGGGAAAATTTAAAAAGACTTCAATTTTGTTTTGGCTTTATAGTCTATTTTTTTTCTCCTAACTTACAAAATTTGTGATCCAATTAGAGAGACTGGATTACCTTTTGGATCTTTTAATTACTTTTAATTTAATATGTAGATGGTTCATGTTTAAAACCTTCTGATGGTGTGTATTTATGTGGATATGCGGTTGTAAGATTACCTGATGAAATAGTTGAAGCTAAATCATTACCATACACATCAGCACAAGCTGCAGAGTTGGTCGCACTTACAAGAGCTTCTAAAGTTCTTTTGCTTCTAAAGTAACACAACGTTTGGTTAAAAGCTTAGCATTTGACTAGCATTTTAATATTCCCTCTCACCCACGTCAGCTGGAGTGGTAGAGAGAACAAAAAGAACCATTAAGGAACTTGTTACTAAAGCCTGCATTGAAACAGGCCAAACTTGGACTGTTGTTCTCCCAGCAGTACTCACAGAAATGAGAATGACCCCATCTTCAACTACTAAAGTGTCACCTTTTGAAATCCTAATGGGCCGGCCTTTCCCGACCCCATGGGTCAGGGGACGCACTGGCATTTCTTCCTTAGGTAACCTGGAAGTGATGGTGGACAACTACGTTTCTGCCCTGGTTGAGAGATTGAATTCTATTAGTGCTGATGTCTCACTAACTCTTCCTCTGCCCACAGATAAGCCAACACACCCTTTTGTGCATAATCAGCAGGTCCTGATACGAAGTCTGAAGCCTATCAAGGTCGGTGAGCCGAAGTATCTGGGTCCAGCGACTGTTCTAGCTGTAACCAGAACTGGAGTTCTGACTGATTATCAGCCACAGTGGATACATGCAAGCAGGATCAAAACAGCACCCACTTAATCTGTGCACTAATTGGTCTTTTGGCCTAAGAAGCCTACCTAAGTGAGTATTCAGGGCTGAAACAGTTGAGAGCCCACGGAAAGATCCTTTCTTTATAGTAGAAAAGGGGCCACCTCTGGGGTGAAGATCTGACTCACTTGACTGTTTTGTTTAGCTTACCCTGATACCTGCTCTAGGTCTAAATTCTATAACAATATGTGCATAGTTGTAATTACACTCCAAATTTTTCTTATTCTCTTTGAACACATTATTCAGAGAGAGGAAACTGTTACGTATACCTGATAATACCGCTTATAGACATACTGAACAAGCACTGAGAAATAATTGTCTCATGATGTCTTGGAGAACGTGAAACAACTGCGGAACAAAGTTTTTTTGAGAAGATTAAGAATTTGTTTACGAGTGTTGAACACTATTTTGTTTTAGGATTAATTCTTGTATTGATTGTTGGAATTGTACTTTGTATGTTGCCATGTTTGATGACGATGGTAAGACAGGCCATAAAGGCCTTGATTGGAGTGGTGATGATGAAGGATTATATGCATGTAGGGACAGAATGAAATGGAATCTGTTGTTTTTGTTTGTCTTTATCTATTCATTTGCAGTTTATGTCACCGATTCTGTTCCCAAGAAGAACATCCTATATTTTGTTTTGTGATGCTAAATCATAAATGATTTAAAGTGGCTATTGTTAGTGTTAAGATGATTCTCACACTGATTCACACACATTCCTTTGTCTGTTTAGTGTCTATAGAATATTTACGATGTTAGTATGTAAGGTATACGAGAAGTCTCTATCTGGGCTCACACATCTCCGGCTAGTTTATCCTCTTATCTTAACAGGAAACATCTTTAGGTCAGCCTATCTTTCAACGTGTGTGTGTGTATATATATATATACACACACATATACGTGTATATATATATATATATATATATATATATATATACATACACATATACACAGGTGTCTGTGGCCTGCAATAAACTGAAGAAAAACATTGCTACATTCTGTGTGCTGTGTGATTCTTCCCTGATATCAGAAAGGCACCACGGGCATCGCAGTTCATATGGAAAACCTCTCCAAGACTTAAGTTTCATTTGGGCATGATAAAAATCTAACAGGAACTCTCTCACGTGGTGAGGACAGAAAGCATGGCCAGATTATTCTGTCAGAAACTGGGGTGACTAGGTGAGTGACTGGATGGGAGGACCCAAATGCAGGATGTCACAGGGGTATGGAGAAAACACAGGCTTTAATATGAAGAGCAGAGCAAAGGGGCAAGGCAAAAACAAAGTCCAAAAACAATCCAATGTCAAAACAGGCAAACAGTGCAATGCAGGAAAGACTAAAACCAAATCCTAAAAACAGTCCAAAAGAGCCAGCAAACAGAACAATGAAGACAGGGCAGAGCAGAAACAAAAACCAATAAATAGTCCAGAGGGAGGCAAAGCATAACAGGAGGAACCGGAGGAGGAACCGGAGGAGGAACCGGGGCAGGAACCGAGGCAGGAACTGGGGCAGGAACTGGGGCAGGAATAATCTCAGGGCTAGGGAGCCGGTAAGATAATGGCCAAGAGCTAAAGTCTTGGTTGTCCTTAAATACGGGGAGGCGTGGGAAAAACGTCAAGATGGCCGCCGACCCGGAAGTGCGCACCGCAGAACCGGAAGTGCGCGCCGTGTGCCCGGAAGATCCTGACAATATAAGGGAGTTTTTTCATTGCCACAGTCGCCCCAGGCTTCAACATCAGGGATAATCACACATCATTCACTTTAAGTGTTAAATTCTAAAAAGCTGCTTTGAGACTATGTCCACTGTGAAAAGTGCTATAGAAATAAACTTGACTTGATTTGAATTGAATGCAGTGCTCAAAAAGCACATACCGTACTTATTACCAGGTGTCTGCAAATTGTTGGCAAGTTAGAATGTATATACAGTATAAATATGGACATGCACACTGTCATACAATGGTTATAGCTATTATCTATGAAGCTGCCTCTAGAACATGCTCTTATGCAGAATACACAGAAAAAAGTACTAATCACTAGGAAACAATGTTTTTTATGTCGAGATCACATGAAAATTAGGTTGTGTTCACACACACACACACACACACACACACACACAAGCGCATGGAGCACGTGTGCTGTAAGAGTGAATGAGGATCATCAGCTGGAACATTCCTGTTCATTTCTTTTTCTCTCCAGGTTTCTGATTGTGCAGCTGAACAGGTTCCAACTTACAGATTATTACACAGTCACCAAACTGCACACTGCAGTGGACATCAGTACGAAGCTGCACATAGACTGTCTCCCTCAACCAGACACGTAGATCCCAATAGGTATGTAACCAGCAGTCATTCTGATCCTCCGAGTCTGGAATCCGACAAGAAAATCCTCTAATGTCTGTAGTCAGTATAAATCACATTCAGATTCATTCCAGAAGAAATAATCCTTCCTTCATTCCTTTATGTAGAGAACAGCAAAGCTGAGGGCAGAAAGACCGACCTGAATGAAGCAGTGAGAGAGATTCAGACAGATAGAATGAAAGAGGATGTGAGAAAGACAAGAAAGAGAGTTGAGAAGGAGGACTGTGGATCAAATTCTACTTATAGACTAAGAAGTGTCCTGAGCCATATTGGGGGAGAAGCAGGTGAAGGTAAGATAGAAAACACACACACACACACACACAAATTTGGTTTATAGATCCATATATATTTCTATTGGATGGTGAAGACACTTTATTGTGATGTACTATTACTATTCATGTCTCTTTCCCAGGACATTATGTGACCGACTGTTCCAGGGACAATCATTATCAGTGGATGACCTGCAACGACCAGTTCGTCAGGCAGACCACCGAGAAGGCGGTGCTACAGAAGAGGATGAATAACGCCTGTGTGCTCCTCTATGAGAGACTGAACACTGTGAAAGACTGAATGTGGGGATGGTGGAGGGGGAAGCAGGGGTGAAGGGGCTGGGACATTTTTACTTTACCACCATTCTGACCTGGTAAGCATCTTTTCCACACCTCCAGCCTTGCAAATATATTACACAGTTGGAAAAAGAGTCAGGATTCCTCCCAGGAAAAACAAAAAGATACGTTGAAATGTATTTTATTTTATTAATTATCACCCACTGAACTCTGTATACTCACTGTATAACTTACTTTTTAAGTTTTTATTTACATTTACATTACATTTACATTTGCGGCATTTAGCAGACGCCCTTATCCAGAGCGACGTACAAAAGTGATTTGAGTCTCTAGTAATGAATAAATCTACACTGGTACATCAGAATACAAACTTAATATAAATATAACTCTTGAATTCTACAAGAGGTAGAAGGTCTTCATCCGTTGCTTGAAGATAGTCAGAGACTCCGCTGTACGGACATCTAGGGGAAGTTCATACCACCACCTGGGTGCCAGAACAGAGAAGAGCCTTGAAGTGTACTTACCTCTCATTCTGAGAGAAGGTGGTACCAGTTGAGTGCTGGAGGATCTCAGACAGTGTGGTGCAGTGCGAGATGTGATGAGGTCACTGAGGTAAGATGGCGCTGGTCCATTTTTGACTTTGTAGGCAAGCATCAGTATTTTGAATCTGATACGTGCAGCTACTGGAAGCCAGTGAAGCCACTTGAACACAAGCCGTGCAGCTGCGTTTTGGATCATTTGCAGTGGACGAATAGCGTTCAGGGGAAGACCTGCCAGCAGAAAGTTGCAGTAGTCAAGTTTCGAAATGACAAGAGACTGAACAAGCACCTGGGCAGCCTGTGTGGAGAGAAATGGTCGAATCCTTCGGATGTTGTAGAGAAGAAATCGACAGGAACGAGCCACATTAGTGACATGTGGGAAGAAGGACAGTTCATTGTCCATAGTTACCCCAAGGTTACGAGCAGTGGCTGAAGGTTACGAGCAGAGAGTCATGAAGTGTTATTTGGATATCTTGACCTGGAGATGAATCGCCTGGGATGACCAGCATTTCTGTTTTGCTGGGGTTGAGTTTTATTCCGGGAGAACTCATCCATGAAGATATGTCTGTCAAGCATGGCGAGATCCGAGCGGAAGCTGTGGTATCTGATGGAGGGAAAGAAAAGATTAGTTGAGTGTCATCTGCATAGCAGTGATAAGAAAACCCTTTATTTACCCTGTATTTACAAACACCACAAAATCCTTCTCCCTCTTTGTCTCTACCCATCATGGGATGTTTGTGTACTTGCATTCAGAGCTGGATGAGATGTTTTTCTGACTTATCAAACATGCACTAACCCAGCTGATTCTAATAAGTACAGGTAGGAGGGAGAGTAAAACACAATCAGATGATGCCTTGCCTTGGTGTACTTTGCGTTTTCGTATCGTGTTTAATTCTCTTTTCTTGTGTAATTTCTTAAATATTACTTTTTTTTATGGATATTTGTGTAGATCCCTTGAGTTAATAAAAATATCTGGTTTAAACTTCATATGAATTGCTGCATTAAAACTGTTTAATCTAAAACATGTTAATGGATTGAAACTTTGTTATTGCCACACTGTATATGATGAAAGTCACATTTAACACTGGGACTGTGAGAATTACTTCATTTCATCAGGGACCTGTTTATGTTTACTGGAAACTACATCCGAGACAAATGATGTATCCAAGATAATGTAATCGTGATAATCATGTTCTCCCTACTTAGGTTCTCCAAACACATGTGGTAAGTAAAGCAGGATGGAGTTGCTTGAGATATTTGCATGTTCTTGTGTTGCTTGAAAAGGCTGCATGTATATATTGATATGAGAAATCATGACGGGGAAACGCTGTGATTAGCTGGTCAATGGTACAATGACTAGTGAGTGTGTACAGTTTGTTTCCACTGCAGAGTGAGAGATAAAGCTTGAAGGTTGTGAAGAATTTGAAAACCTTATGAAGAAAATAAAAACACATATGAAATGCATAAGTGTTCCCATTGTGATCATTTTTACATCTTACTTTCTTAAAGTCAGAGAAACCACATGACTCACTAGAACTTGGGAACAATTAAAATAAAATTTTAATGAAATATTCAAATACATTGTATTTGTATTATGCATTAACATGGACATTTTACCAAAGCAGTTTTACAAATAAGACAAGAACAAATTTATTTACTGTATTTACATGGAAAATTCATAAGTATGAAATGGAAGCAAAAGGGTTTAGTTTGAATTAGAAATGTGGGATTAGATTTGATGAACAGGGCAGATGATCAGTGGGGCTGAATTTTTACCGCTTTCATTAGTGCAGGGGCAGAAGTATGGATAAAGTTTCTCAGTGAAAGTCTGAGCAGTGAAAGAGTAGATATGAGACTTTGCATCAACATCATAGAAGGAGACCAGACCCTCCTCATAATCCATGAACACATAAACCTTCTGAGGAGCCTGTTTCAAGGAAATGTAGACAGAAGCAGAATCACAGGCCAAATATTCAGCCTTATTCCTCAGAACCACACACCAGTATCCATCTTTAGGTCTGACTATTATCTGCCCTTTCCTGTTAATGGATTCTCTGGCGACTCCTAAATCCCACTTAGTTTTCCCTTTGACCTGCACCTCGTAGTAAAATCTTCCTGAGGAGAATCCCTTCTTTCCCAACACACAGACACAAGTATCAAACCTCTCTGGATTATCAGGGAGATTCAGTTTCGTATCTCCATCATATACTTGTTTTCCATCATCAGACAGGACGAGATAAGGATTTGCTGTATCAGGA
>JAAIIK010000402.1:6065-16864 GCA_014706435.1 Silurus glanis
GGGGGGGAATGTGCAATAGATAAAGGTGTGGATGCAGCTCTATCACTCATCATTATGAGGATAGAAAAGGCTAATGCTTTTAATATAATAGGCTAATAACTGTATATATAGCTTTATGCTATATGCTAAGTGTAAAAGCTATATGCTATGATAGCTGCATAACATTATAATTTATAGTATGTAGTTTATCATACAGCGGGGAAAATAAGTATTTGACACATCAGCATTTTTATCAGTAAGGGGATTTCTAAGTGGGCTATTGACACAAAATTTCCACCAGATGTAGCCATCAAGCCAAATATTGAACATTTAAGTATACAAGTTGAGTCATAATAAATAAAGTGAAATGACACAGGGAATAAGTATTGAACACATGAAGATAACAAGGTGCAATATGGCATAGAAAGCCAGGAGATCACCTGAAATCTGTCAGTATTGAGAGAGAAACACTGCCCCCTATCAGTACTAATTGATATCAGCTGCTTTAGTCCTAATTGATAGCCTATAAAGGCTTCTCATTACCCAGGAGGCACACAGAAAAGACTTAATGATGGGTAAAAGCAAAGAACTCTCTCAAGATCTTCATAATCTTATCGTTGAAAAGCATTTTGATGGGAATGGTTATAGGCGCATTTCCAGAATGCTGAATGTTCCTGTGAGCACTGTGGGGGCCATTATCCGGAAATGTAAAGAGCATCAGTTCACCATATCAGGTGCTCCACGTAAGATCCCTGTCCGAGGAGTCCAAAGAATAATCAGGGGAGTTCGCCAAGAGCCAAGAACCACTCGGGCAGAACTTCAGGAAGACCTTGCATCAGCAGGTACTGTTGTTTCAAAGACAACTATAAGCAATGCACTGAACCGCCATGGCATCCATGCACGCTCACCACGCAAGACTCCATTGCTGAACAAAAATCATGTTGAGGCTCGGTTAAAGTTTGCGAAAGAGCATTTGGAGAAGCCTGTGGATTATTGGGAGACTATAGTATGGTCAGATGAAAGCAAAATTGAACTTTTTGGCAGTCATTCTACACACCATGTTTGGAGAAGAAATGGCACTGCCCACCACCCCAAGAACACCATACCAACAGTTAAGTTTGGGGGTGGAAGCATCATGGTTTGGGACTGCTTTTCAGCAAGGGGTACTGGCAGACTTCATATTATTGAAGGCAGGATGAATGGAGAAATGTACCGGGACATTCATTCATTCATTCATTTTCTCCCGCTTATCCGTAAATCGGGTCGCGGGGGCAGCAGTCTAAGCAGGCCCCCGCCTTCGACTGCTGCCCAATCCTCACAGCACCGTCCCTTACGGTCCCTCCTGCAGGTGGTGAGCCCACGGGAAGGTACCGGGACATTCTGGATAAAAATCTGCTGCCATCTACCAGAAAGCTGAAAATGAAAAGAGGGTGGACATTTCAACAAGACAATGATCCCAAACATAAGGCCAAGGAAACAATAAAGTGGTTTCAAAGAAAGAAAATCAAGTTGCTTGAATGGCCCAGTCAATCACCTGACCGAAATCCCATAGAAAATCTATGGAGAGAACTGAAGATCAAAGTTCATAAAAGAGGCCCAAGGAACCTTCAAGATTTAAAGACCATTTGTGTGGAAGAATGGGCCAGAATCACTCCTGAGCAATGCAGATGACTGGTCTCTCCATACAAGAGGCGTCTAGAAGCTGTAATCACCAAAAAAGGCTTTTCTACAAAGTATTAAATAAAGTGTGTTCAATACTTATTCCCTGTCATTTCACTTTATTTATTATGACTCAACTTGTATACTTAAATGTTCTGATTTCTATGTATGAATTCAATATTTGGCTTGATGGCTACATCTGGTGGAATATTTGTGTCAATATCCCACTTAGAAATCCCCTTACTGATAAAAATGCTGATGTGTCCCCGCTGTATATGTGTGTGTGTGTGTGTGTGTGTGTGTGTGTGTGTATATATATATATATATATATATATATATATATATATATGCTATTGTTATTATTATTGTATTATTCTACAGATGAATCATTGTATTTATTAATAAACTTGGTCATTTGCCAGCACTTTTAATGCAGCTTCTAGTTTGAATCACATTAATCACACTCTGCCTCTTGGGAAATAATCCACCTGCTCATTGGTAAACAGAATGTGCCTTGCTGAAAAATAACTGTATATATAAGCTAGAGAATCAGAAACTCTGACTAAAGGATAGACAACATAACTTTACTCAGTGACTATGCTTCGAATGCTTTAATCCTTGCAGAGATTTTTGCATAAAAAAGGTTGTGACCCATTCAGAGGATTAATTTTGATTATTTTGATCTATTATTATGTTCATTGGACTTTTCAAAACTTTGTGGTTAGTTTTTTGTCTTCATATAATATATGAAATAGAAGTTATGGAAAATTTCTCGGGAGAGTACATGTTTGTGATTCATGGATTGAATGACTCAAGGACAAACAAACATATTTACTTTGCATTTGGTCTAATTGTCTATAGTATGACTCTGTTTATAAATCTGTCAATAACTTTAACAGTCATTCTTGATAAAACACTTCATGAACCTATGTATATATTTATATGCAATATGTTTTTTAATGGAATACTTGGAGCTTCTGCTTTCTATCCAAAGATCCTTGCAGACCTTTTATCAGAATATCATGTTATCTCATATGCAGGGTGCCTTTCACAAGTAGGCTTAATTTATTCTTATGTTTTCTGTGAATTCAAATGTTTAACAGTCATGTCATATGACAGATACATATCTATTTGTAAGCCTTTAGAATATCATTCTATTATGACATTTCAGAAATGTTTTAAATTATTATTTTTTTCTTGGCTCTGCTCAATACTAGAGTCCTTTGTTGGGGTGATGCTCACTGCTCAACTTCGCTTATGTGGTAATGTCATTGACAAGCTTTATTGTTCTAACTGGGAAGTTGTCAAGCTGTCTTGCACAGATGTGACTGTAAATAATGTGTATGGGTACATTCTACTGATATATCATGTATCTCAAGCTTTGTTCATCATTGTGTCATATATTTCCATTATCAGAGCTTCTTTAAGGTCCAAGACACAGTGGGCAAAATTCATGCAGACATGCCTTCCCCATTTAATAGCACTCACAAACTTCACTATTGCTGTGATCTTTGACTCTTTGTATGCTCGTTATGGCAAAAGCCAGGGACTGCAAGCTCTGCGCAACATGTTAAGTATTGAGTTTCTTGTTGTGCCTCCTCTCCTAAACCCAATAATATATGGATTTAAACTAGCTCAGATAAGAAAAGCCTTTCTAAAAATATACCGGCATAGATGTAAAACTTTGCAACACAGCTGATATGTACTGTATGGTGTCCTGCAAATAGAATTTTTTTTTTTTTTTAATTATTTGAATCAGAAGTCACCTGAGATAAAGTGACAATTTTACTGCCTTTTGCAAACCAAATCATTATAATCATCTTTTCACTCAACTGATTACTGTCTTACACTGATGATGAAATAGTCACTAATTAATTCAGTCAGATGTGATGTTGTCTAAATTTCTCATTAATCTTTTTTTTTTCACTTATACATTTCAATCTGTTATCTGTACATAGTGTTTAGGTACTCTTTTTCTTTCTCTTTTTTGATGGTGTGGTGTGATGGAAGTACTGTGGATATTTTGAAGGCAGTATCTGCTTAAAATCTTTATAATTTGTGGTTACACCATTCCCCTTTCAATATTAAAGAGAAAGAAAGATATTGTGTAAAATCTATTTAACATTTATAACATTCATCATTTTAAAAACCTAATCAATTCATCTTCTGGTTACAATAATCATTTCATATAAATTCTCTATTGCACAGACAGCCTGATAAAATTATGGCTCCATCACTTAACCTAAGGTATAAAATTGATTACACAGTCTCTCAATATGTCACATATTGTGACTCTTATATATGACCTACTTAGCAGTTGTTTATCATATGTGAAATTAATTAAAATTAACGAAAAACAAAATGTATGTGGCAGGGGAAGATTTGTATACTCACAACAACATATTATGCTCTATTTAGTCAATTTATTCTTTGTGTTACAGATGTTTCATGTAGCAAGATGATTTCGATTAATAAAATAAAAAGTTTCAGTTCTGTGTGTTGAGGTGCCTGATGAAGAGTGTGTGAGGGGTGTTCAATGCTGTTGGCTTTGCGGATGGAACATATAGTGTAAATGACCATGATAGAGGGGAGAAAGACTCCAATGATCTTCTCACTTGTCCTCACTATCCACTGCAGGGTATTGCGATCCATGGCGGCACAGTTCCCAAACCAGGCAGTGATGCAACTGTTCAGGATGCATGTGATGTTCCTCTGTAGAACATGGTTAGGATGGGAGGACGGAGATGGGCTTTCCTCAGCCTTCTCAGGAAGTAGAGACACTGCATGGCTTTCTTGGTGATGGAGCTGGTGTTAAGTGACCAGGTGAAGTTCTTCGCCAGATGAACACCAAGGAATTTGAAGATCTCTACAGAGGATCCATCGATGTTCAGTGGAGAATGGCTGATCTGTAATCTCCTAAAGTCAACAACCATGTCAACAACCGCTGTCTTCTATGCAGGGTGCAGGGACATAGCCAGAGAGCTACAGTGCAGAGCACAGGGAAAGCAACACAGCAAAAAAGACTTGTTCAGGGAAATTCAGGGAAATAAAAAGTTTTTTGCACTTTAACTTGAAAAGGTGTTCCTTTAATTAAAAACAAGTTTTTAATTGAACAACACTAGAATACTCCACCCTACCCTGCTTTTAAAAAAGTAACTCTGTAAATTTTACTCTAATGTTACAACGCTCAGTATTTTGTGGGTTGTATTTGTTTGCGGTGTGTGTTTTATTTGTGCAAGTGCCATCCCGAGACTCCAGTCCAGGTCTTACCTGCACTCACCTCCAGTAAATGACATCAACAGGAGGCAACCTATAAAGTCAGGTCGATAGCGGGAATCAGGAGCTCCCTTCGTTCTTTTGTTATTCTTTTCCATATCTTGTGATAACCAGTGATTGGCCTACACCCATTCTGACTTTGGGTTTGCCCTTGTGCCATTTGAAGTTTGCTTAGCTTATTGTAAATACTCACTGTATTATACAGTTGTTAATATATGTGCATAAGTGTGTTGTCTTGTTCACCAGTATTAATGGTGTGGCTGCCATTTCTGTTGATTGTGGGTTTCCTCCCTGCTTTTGGTGAGAGAGTTAGGGAAGTGTTTTGTCTTTCTTTCTTTCCTTACTGTCTGAATTCTGAAACTGCATTTGCGGTTTCTATCATTGTCATAAATCACATTACACAGATTTAATTTTGCTGCAAAAGTGCATAACTCACATTAGACTCGAGTCATGGACTGTAGGGTTTTTTTTGTTTTTTTTTTGTTATTGCACTTTAATTTGTAATGGTTTTTCCTTCAATTTAAAATGTAACCTCAGGTGAACAACACATTAACATATTACACCGTCATTATTTCTACAAAAATCAAGACAAACATGAAAAACTAAAAACATACCTTATATTTTGGTATCTTTTAGAACCACCTTTAGCAGCAATAACAAAGTAATTGCTTTCTGTATGTCTATGATTCTCCACAGTCTCATTGTAGAGGACTTATTGAGGCTTGTGGTCACATGTTTCTGAACAGCCCTTTTAACATTCAGCATTTGTGTTCAGTTGAGGTCTGGACGTTGACTGCAAGTTGCCCAGGTAATATGGCGACAAAACAAACCCAAACCACCATGCTTGATTCTGCATACGAGTGATGGGTGCCGATATGCTTTTTAGTTTTTGCCAAAAGTGGCCTTGTGCATTATGGCCAAACATCTTCACATTGGTCTCATTAGTCCAAAGGACATCGTTTCAGAAGTATTTTAGTTTGTTAAGATGCAGCTTTCAAACCTAAGCCATGCTGGCATGTTTATTTTTAGAGAAAAAACAGCCACTTCTAGGAAGACTGTCTTAAATGCTTTTCACCTGTGAATGATCTTCCTCACTATAAAATATTAAGGTTTAAGTTGTTTGTAAATGGCCCTATAACCCTTTGCAGATTAATAAGCAGCAAGATCATGGATATATTGAAGTATTTCCTTGCCCTTGTGTTAACACACCTAAATGTCAGCTAACCTTGAACCAGCTAACTGCTAAAACTTTGCCTTTTATTGAGGAGGTCACACTTGCTGCTGATCAACTAATTGAGAGCATATGATTTGCAGCAACTGGCTGCTACTTAGCCTTTTAATACCGATTAAAGGAGTAAGGCTGTATTTATAAAAAAAAAAAAAAAAAAAACACACTAATGGCGGCATGTAATATGTCATGTGTTGTTCCTCTGAGGCTGTATATCTAATTCTGAGACCTGCTACAAACTAAAAATGATTTTTATGATTATTATTACATCCTAATATACAAAATCATAGAATTCAAGGAGGGTGTATTTTCTTTGCCAAACGACTGTGAATATACAGTATATGTCAGAGAGCATGGGTGCAAGGCTAGGTGAGTGAGGACCCAAATGCAGGATGCACACAGGGGTATAGAAAAAACAGGCTTTAATAATAAAAAAAAAAGTAATCAGGCTAAGCAATGGGGCAAAGGCAAAAACACAAGCCAAAAACAGTCCAGGGTCAAGGCACAGGCAAACAGGGCAATACAAGAAAGACAAAACCAAAAAAACCAAAACAGTGCAAAAATCCATAAACCGGCAAACTAGGCAAAACAGGGCAGAGCAAAAAGACAAACCGAAAAAACAGTCCAGAATCTAAACCAGGTAAATAGGCAGAGCAGGAGCAGAAACCAGGGCAGGCAGGGTGGCAAGAGTAATATCAGGGGCAAGGAAGCCGGTAAGATAATCTGGCCGGGAGCTAAACGCTTGATTGTCCTTATATACCGGGAGGCGCGGGAAAAACGGCAAGATGGCCGCCGACCCGGAAGTGCTCACCGCGGAACCGGAAGTGCGCGCCGCGAAGCCGGAAGTGCGCGCAGTGTGCCCGGGAGATCCTGACAGTATATAATTATTGCCCAATTACATCAATCCTTTGTTATGCGCCATGGCCATCACCATCAGTATTGACTATATAGCTATGGAAACACCTCTTCCCGGTATTAGGTACTAATATTAGCATTATGTTGAGCTTCGCATGAATATCTGGCAATACTACTAGATCTTACTACACAAAGTGGCCCTGAATATGATGGAGAAACATGTTCGTGATATTTAATAGCACATATGATACTCAACATACACATCATCAATATAATAGTTTTCATCATTATAACCATTCAGGGAGCTCAGGAACTCTGGGAAACATGGGATCCTTTTTTTTTTGTAACCTTCTACATTCACAAACATAAGTCATAAATCCAGATGGACCACTTTTAAATTGTGCCTTCAGGGAGATTCATCACTTCATAAATAATAAGCAACACATGCCACGCTTCAGAAAATATTCTGTATATATTTGTGTGCATAATTATTAATTGATAAGGCATATAAGTTAAAACATGTAGAGATCTTCTGTAGTAGACATAGAAATCGTAAAGATAATTTTGCTTTTATTTTTTAGCATCTGATTTTGTACCAAAATGTGATAACAAATAATGGACAATTCCTCTGGAGAGTACATTTTTATCCTTCATGGGCTAAATGATACAAGGACAAACAAACACATTTACTTTTCCTTTGGTCTGGTTATTTATATAGTAACTCTGTTTGTAAATGCGATACTGATTGTTACAGTCGTTCTTGACAAATCACTTCATGAGCCTATGTATCTGCTCATATGCATTTTGTATCTAAATGGAATATGTGGTGCTTCTGCTTTTTATCCTAAAATCCTTTTTGACCTTTTTTCTGATTCTCATATTATTTCATATAAAGGGTGTTTGTCACAAATGTATATTATTTATTCCTATGCTTTTTGTGAATTTACTTGTCTAACAATCATGGCTTATGATCGATATATAGCCATTTGTAAGCCTTTGGACTATCACAACATTATGACACAACAAATGGTGGTGAAATTGCTTGTTTTCGCTTGGCTCTTCAGCTTATTAGAGACAACCATTGGCGGTGTATTAACTATACGACTGCCCTTGTGTGGAAACAACATTGAAAAGCTTTATTGTTTGAACTGGGATATTGTAAAGCTGTCTTACATAGATATCACTTTAAACAACCTGTATGGATATGTTTTAACAGTTTCTCATGTTTCTCAAGCTGTCCTAATCATTATTTCATACTTTCACATCATCAGAGCATCTTTGCGTTCAAAGACACAGTGGGTTAAATTTATGCAGACTTGCCTGCCACATTTAATAACCCTGGCTAACTTCACTATATCCCTAGTGTTCGATGCTATGTGTGCTCGCTACTGCAGTAGTCAGGGACAGCAAGCTTTGCGCAATTTCTTTAGTATGGAATTTCTTGTTGTGCCACCACTACTAAATCCATTAATATATGGAATGAAACTAGCTCAAATACAGCATGCATTAGTGAGAATGTACAGACACAGACTTAAATGTTTACAAAACTATTATTGCTAGAAGTAATCCTCTGACATTGCTTACTGAGTTTTTTAAGACTTGTATAACCCAGTGTCTAAAATATTATATTGAAAATGTTATAAATAATAAATATTAACAATGCAAAACAATATACTGTTATTGTTCAGCATTGGGTCTAAATGTATATTCATTTTGACATTAGTTATTTAGCATTACCAACACTGTAATAAATAACTGTATAAATATAAGAATAAAATGGATAATTTAAGAAGATACAGACTAGTATCAAGTTCAATTATTTGCCAGTTCAGTAAGATAATTACACTTGGTAAGATTTATTGAAATAGGAAAACATATCTAGGTGCTAGAAAAGAACAAAATGTCTTAAAATAAGCATTAAAACACTTATTCCAAGCAGTTGATTTAGTCTAATTAATTTAAAACTTGCTTGTTAATTATTTTATAAACAGTTTTTTTTTTTATTTGTATGAAAATATTTTAAAACCAGAGCTACTAAAGAAGATTGTCATCATTATCTATCCTGTCTTAAAATATGACAAATCATGAAAAACTCTCTTGTAACACAGTAGTTACCAAGTAAAATCATTACCAAAATCATTACTTGCTGTTTGTCAACATACTAAATTTATTGCAACATAAAACATTATTGACTGTATTTTGTCATTACTGAACACTAAAAGATATTAATCATGAGAATCTGAAATCAAACTACAGAAAAACCTTTAAAAAATCCAAAAGTTTTCGAAGTGGGTAAGTGAAATCTTTAATCTGTGTGTGTGTGTGTGTGTGTGTGTGTGTGTGTGTGTGTGTGTGTGTGTGCGCGCGCGTGTCCTGCAAAAAAAAAAAAAAAAAAAAACATTCCCACTAAGGAAATCATACAGAATTTAAATTCAATATTTTGTCAACATTGTAACATTAAAAATAACACTATCAATGCTGGGTGCAGGTAGTTGGTTTGAATAGCAGATGTAGAGGACAGAGTAGTAAGGAGACAGATGATCCGCTGTGGCGACCCCTAAAGGGAGCAGCCGGAAGAAGAATACAGCTGCATGAATTACCATACCAATATCTGAATGTGTTCTTTACCTAAAATCCTTATGAACTACCACCAAAACTTGCTTATTATTAGTTATTAAACACAGTAAATACCAAACTATCTAAATTAAAAACGAAATAACAATCAGTGCAATCATCAAGTTTACAATAGATGTGTGAATATACAAACCGATTCCAAAAAAGTTGGGACACTGTACAAATTGTGAAAAAAAACAGTATGCAATGATGTGGAAGTTTCAAATTTTAATATTTTATTCAGAATTCAACATAGATGACATATCAAATGTTTAAACTAAGAAAATTTAACATTTTAAGGGAAAAATAAGTTGATTTTTGATTTTATGGCCTCAACACATCTCAAAAAAGTTGGGACAAGGCCATGTTTACCACTGTGTTGCATCCCCTCTTCTTTTTATAAGTCTTCAAACGTCTGGGGACTGAGGAGACAAGTTTCTGAAGTTTAGGAATATGAATGTTGTCCCATTCTTGTCTATTACAGGCTTCTAGTTGCTCAACTGTCTTAGGTCTTTTTTGTCGCATCTTCCAGATGTGTAAACTGCCCATGCCACACGCACCCATGCAACCCCATACCATCAGAGATGCAGGCTTCTGAACTGACTGCTGATAACAACTTGGGTTGTCCTTATCCTCTTTAGTCCAGATGACATGTCGTCCCAGTTTTCCAAAAAGAACTTCAAATTTTGATTCGTCTGACCACAGAACAGTTTTCCACTTTGCCGTAGTAAATGAGTAAATGAGCCTTGGCCCAGAGAAAATGCCTGCGCTTCTGGATCATGTTTAGATATGGCTTCTTTTTTGACCTATAGAGTTTCAAGCGGCAACGGCGAATGGCACGGTGGATTGTGTTCACCGACAATGTTTTCTGGAAGTATTCCTGAGCCCATGATGTGATTTCCATTACAGTAGCATTCCTGTATGTGATGCAGTGCCGTCTAAGGGCCCGAAGTTCACGGGCATCCAGTATGGTTTACCGGCCTTGACCCTTACACACAGAGATTGTTCCAGATTCTCTGAATCTTTGGATGATATTATGCACTGTAGATGATGATAACTTCAAACTCTTTGCAATTTTTCTCTGAGAAACTCCTTTCTGATATTGCTCCACTACTATCCGCAGCATTGGGGGAATTGGTGATCCTCTGCCCATCTTGACTTCTGAGAGACACTGCCACTCTGAGAGGCT
>JAAIIK010000402.1:17264-28798 GCA_014706435.1 Silurus glanis
TATATATATATATATATATATATATATATATGTGTGTGTGTGTGTGTGTGTGTGTGTGTGTGTATACCTATACACAATTCTTCACATGGTTTTATTTGAAGAATTTCACATCACTAGCATCTCCTTCCTCAGGTTCACCCTCTTGGCCGGAAATATACAGATGGACAAGACTAGGATCTGGGCGGTGAAGCCCCTGGAATAACACAAATTATGACACAACAGAAGGTGTTGAAATTGCTTGTTTTCAATTGGCTCTTCTCCTTATAAGAGACAAGAATTGGAACTCCACCAACGATACGACTGCCCTTGTGTGGAAACAACACTGAGAAACTTTAAACTTGCCTGCCACATTTAATAACTCTGGCTAACTTCACTATATCCCTTGTGTTTGATGCAATGTGTGCTTGTTACTGTAGTGGTAAGGGACAACAAACTTTGCGCAATATCTTGAGTACAGAATTTCTTGTTGTGCCGCCCCTTCTAATACATTAATATATGGAATAAAAAATACATTTAATAATCTTAAATAAGGCATGTGTAAGAATGTACAAACACAGACGTAAAATGTTTACAACACTGTTAATAGTTCTAAATGAAAAACTTCTGACTTTGCTTACTTAGTGTTTTTTTTTTTACATTTGTATAACAAAGTGTATAAAATAAAATTTATAAATAAAATAAAATGTAAATATTAACAATGGAATACAATAAACTGATTATGTTTAGCATTTGGGCTTAGTTGTAGATTTATTTTGACAATTTATTTAGCAATAATAAGAACAAACAGTTTTGAGCACATGAAGGTAAAGTTTTAGGACAAAATGTGATTCTGATGAGTTTGTACAAAAAAAGTAAACACCAACACTGACTGCAGTGTGATTTGTATATTTTTTAATTCAATACAATTCACTTAGGCAGAAATGTAATTGGTAAATGGAACAAATGGAATATATTATATATATTTGGAGATTCACTACAGTTGAACTTATTTGTACTCATCCATAGAATAAAAGCATAATGAAAATATTCTTTCTTAGTGATGTATTTCATATAACATGTTCTTTTCATATGCTTTCTGCCTATAGGTGTAATGTAAAGTTACACAAAATAAATATTCATCCTATCAACATCTCTTGGCAATATGTATTTAAAAAAAATAGATATCTGTAGTGCGATCTGAATACTACAAAAGAAAATTCAGTACATTGAAAGCAGCAAAAGTCTTATGAACTACTGTTCATCACACATACACAAAGAACATAAAACTTCAGAGAACACCATTATAAATAATCAAATAATGAACAAATGTGAAATTCAAAAAAATGTGAGCTGCAAGCACAGCATCTTTTGGTGCCTTCCCTTTTTCTGAATTGTTTAAGAATTTATAATCTACAAAAAAAATTAAGATCTTTCCTGTCCAAGAATTACTAATCTCACCAAAATGTCACCAACAGCATCTGGGATGATGTTGGCCTTAGCTGTAGATTAATTTTGACTGTTTGAAAACAGAATTTGGGACAATGTAATCAAATCTGTATGTTTATTTACCTATATAACAGAAATATGCAATGCAGTAGTTTGTATAATGTTAGCAATCAATGAATCCTCAGTGCAGCATTCTGGAGTTTTTTTCAGTGAAAGGTTGGGGATGACCAAAGGACACTACTTTAGAACACAGAAACTGACATATTAGAAAAACTGATTTGTTTCTTTCTGATAACTAATTTTAAGACATAGATAAAGCATTGTTTACTGAGTAAAGTGACATTTAAGGAGAATTACACTAGTAGTCAGGATACATAAATCATAAAGCGGAAAGAGGCATGCTTGTTGCTGTAATGGTTCACCTCTTAAGACCTTTGCAATAACAAAATAATTAAAGCTGAACATCATTTCATAGTAAGATATATCATATCAGGCATTAACATTACATTAAGATTAAATGAACCCACAAAGATGCCTGCTTGACTGCTCCTGCTATGACACAGCTATATTGATCTGTGGATCAGATTGTTCTTCTCAGGTTCCAGGAACTCCTCCAGCAGAGTAGATGTCACCTTACTTAAGTCCTCTTCAAGACTTGAGATATCTCTTTAAATATAATAAAAATGTATTATTTTAATTGGTTTGTTTGTTAGAGAAGTCTTTCACCCCCTCAAAAAAAAAAAAAGAAAACACAACAATTGGCAGTTTGTATCAGAGATGCAAACTGCATATACTGTATTTACACTATGTGGACAAAAGTATTGGGTCACCTGACCTTTCCTGCCATATGTGGTTCTTTTCCAAACTGTTACCTGACTAAACACCTTTGGGATGAATTGGAACACTAACTGCACCCCAGGTCCCCCCACCCACATCAGTACCTGACTTCACCTACACCCTTGTGGCTGATGAACACAAATTTTCAAAAGCGCACTCAAAATCTAGTGGAGCATCTTGTCAAAAAAGTGGAGAAAATTTTAAGAGCAAATTGGGACTAAATGTGGAATGTGATGCTTAAACAGCACAAAACATACTTATGACCAGGTGTCTGCAAACATTTGGCAATATAGTGTATAAATTAAGTCTGAAAAATTCCTTATTTTAGAAATAAAAGTGCGTTGGTTTGAAAGAGGCAGATGTAGAGGACAGGGGAGGGTATGGAGACGGATGATCTGCTGTGGCGACCCCTGTTGGGAGAAGCCGAAAGAAGAAGAAAAAATAAAAGTGCACACAGTTTGGGAAGACCCTTATAGACATTTACCTTTTTCCAGGTGGTGCACAGAATTCTGTGTAGTACTTGATTTTAGGCTCTGTCCCACTAGTCCTAAGGGTGGCAACGATTCCATTCAGAAATGTGAATGTGACCATTTGGCTGCTTTTGGACAATGGTAGGACCTAAGTAAATATGACATGCAAACACAGATTCACAACATTTCTAATGCATGGGTTCTCCACACCAGTCCTTTGAACACAATGTTCTGAACATCTTTTTCCTATATTCTACTCCCCACATACATATATTATAAATGCAGCGCTTACTTGTGTGGCACTACCAGAATTACAGCTAAAAACCTCTGCGATAGCAGGTGCTACAAGTATATATTATTATTTTGGGTTTAGCATAGATGGATCAAAAACAACTGTAAATGTATTATCTGTTAATATGCTTCTTTAGGAATTTGCAAATTTATATACATTCGGTATTTGTAATATATACAATAAGACCTTAAATTTCTAAGATCTCATATTAAACCTACAAATGACAGGTTTGTGTAGAAAACAATGCAAAGAAAATCCAAAATCTCCTATATGTGTTTAATTGGATTGTGATCTGTGGGGCTACAACATTTCATTATCAAACAATGCATCAAATTAAGTTTTGCATTAATCTGCAGTGACGATTGCCTCTTACCCATATGTACGTTAAAAATATTTTCATCTAAGAAGACTGGATTAGAAGGTGCATCTTGTATTCGTGTGCATCTTGAAGATATTTTCCAGGAAAAGCCATACCCTGTATCATACATTAAAATATAAAGAGTATACATACACATTTTCTGTCAGGTTTGCTGCTGTCATAACCTGTAGTCACATCTCTGATGTGTGTAATGCTGTATCCTCCACACTTCTTTGGGTAAACGCCTTCACCTTCAAAGTTGCGCAAACGTTTAAATATTCTTTTCACAGTTGGGGGGTCATTGCAGATAACATAGGAAGTTCTGGAAATGTGGTAGCCATAACTGGAACAAAAACAGTGAAAAGGTTTGTTAGTTTGTTCACACAAATAGACACATTTTGCATTTTAAATCAAAATGAATAGCATATTGAGATACATATCAACAATTTTGTAGTATCATATCAAAACCTTTGCCTTAGTGGATTAGAGATTTAATAATTATGTTTAAAGACATGCATATTGCTTGATTACCCAAAAAAACAGGATTAATTGGGTAACTCTGATTATATATAGTAGACTGCATTTTATTTGTTCTGCATTATTTTCTATAGTTCAATAAACATGTTCTTGGAAAGCAAACTCAACATAAATAAATCATTTTGAAAAAAGGAGCAAAACTCACATTTCATAGATGTTTTGAAGTTGCTGGTTAAGTGTTATTTTCTTTGTATGCAAATACACTGCCATCTCAGCAACAACTACAGCAGCACTAACTCCATCCTTGTCAAGGACCATTCTCCCGCACAGAAAGCCTGGTGCCAAACACAAGCACAGCAAAGTTAAGTAAAATAGGCACAAAAACAGCTTGAGACAACAATTGTAAAGAGATGCAGTTGTAGACAAACAAACTAAAGACAGTGAAACAAAAAAAAAAAAAAAAACACATTTTGTCACCATTCATTAACTGTATTGTTAAATTAATTTGTGTATACTTTTTATATAAAAGGCGTTTTGAAGAACAGCTCAGCTATTGCAGCTTTTGTTTAATATATCCGATTTACAATGGGTCAAAAGTTTCTCCCCTCATTATACCAGATGTCAGCATTTAATTATTAATTCTTTACCTAAAATTCATATATTTTTATTTCTTTCTTGTCAACAATTTTATACAAAAACTTATGAAATTAGACTGATGTGTAATACTGGCAGAACATGTTACTGTGTCAAATACTTCACCTCTTGTGATCAGCCACCATCCAGCATAAAAATATAAATCCGTGCCTAAGTGTAGAATTAGTAGTTCAATGCTGACATCTAGTGGTGCAACTAGTGATTCTTCTTCTTCTTCTTTCGGCTGCTCCCATTAGGGGTCGCCACAGCGGATCATCCGTCTCCATACCACCCTGTCCTCTACATCTGCCTCTTTCACACCAACTACCTGCATGTCTTCCCTCACAACATCCATGAACCTCCTCCTTGGCCTTCCTCTTTTCCTCCTACCTGGTGGCTCCATCTTCAGCATTTTTCTACCAATATAATTCATGTCCCTCCTCTGCACATGTCCAAACCATCTCAATCTCGCCTCCCTCACCTTGTCACCAAAACATCCTACATGTGCTGTCCCTCTAATAAACTCATTTCTAATCTTGTCCATCCTCGTCACTCCCAACGAAAACCTTAACATCTTCAGCTCTGCTACCTCCAGCTCCACCTCCTGTCTTTTACTCAATGCCACTGTCTCTAATCCATACAACATCGCAGGTCTCACCACAGTCCTATAAACTTTCCCTTTCATTCTTGCAGATACCCTACTATCACAAATCACTCCTGTCACTCTTCTCCACCCACTCCACCCTGCCTGCACTCTTTTCTTTACTTCTCTAGCACACTCCCCATTACTTTGCACTGTTGACCCCAGGTACCTGAACTCCTCCACCTTCTCCACCTCTTCTCCCTGCAACCGCATCGCTCCACTGCCCTCCCTCTCATTCACACACATGTACTCTGTCTTACTCCTACTGACTTTCATTCCCCTTCTCTCCAGGGCATATCTCCACCTCTCCAGGCTCTTCTCAACCTGCTCTCTACTCTCACCACAAATCACAATATCATCTGCAAACATCATAGTCCAGGGAGACTCCTGTCTGACCTCGTCCGTCAACCTGTCCATCACCACTGCAAACAGGAAAGGGCTCAGGGCCGATCCTTGATGCAGTCCAACCTTCACCCTACACCAGTCTGTCGTACCTACTGCACACTTCACTGCCGTCACACTGTCCTCATACATGTCCTGCACCACCCTCACATACTTCTCTGACACACCTGACTTCCTCATACAATACCACAACTCCTCTCTCGGCACCCTGTCGTACGCTTTCTCTAAATCCACAAATACACAATGCAATTCCTTCTGTCCTTCTCTATACTTCTCCATCAACATCCTCAAAGCAAATAAGGCATCTGTGGTGCTCTTCCTCGGCATGAAACCATACTGTTGCTCACAGATGGTCACCTCTTCTCTCAGCCTGGCTTCCACTACTCTTTCCCATAACTTCATGGTGTGACTGATCAACTTAATTCCCCTGTAGTTACTGCAGGTCTGCACATCTCCCTTATTCTTAAAGATCGGTACCAGCACACTCCTTCTCCATTCCTCAGGCATCCTCTCACCTTCCAGAATCTTGTTAAACAATCTGGTTAAAAACTCCACTGCCATCTCTCCTAAACATCTCCACGCTTCTACCGGTATGTCATCTGGTCCAACCGACTTTCCATTCTTCATCCTCTTAATCGCTGCTCTCACTTCCTCCTTACTAATCCTATCTACATCCTGCTTCACCAACTCCACATCCTCCAACCTTCTCTCTCTCTGATTTTCCTCATTCATCAGCTGCTCAAAATACTCCCTCCATCTTCTCAACACACTCTCCTCACTAGTCAACACATTTCCCTCTCCATCCTTTATTGCTCTAACTTGCAGTACATCCTTCCCAGCTCGGTCCCTCTGCCTGGCCAATTGGTATAAATCCTTTTCTCCTTCCTTAGTGTCCAACCTCTTATACAGCTCCTCATATGCCTTTTCCTTGGCTTTCGCCACATCCCTTTTTACCTGCTGCCGCATCTCCTTGTACTCCTGCCTACTTTTCTCATCACTCTGTCGATCCCACTTCTGTTTTGCCAACCTCTTTCCCCTAATGCTCTCCTGCACTTCCTCATTCCACCACCACATCTCCTTGTCTTGCTTTCTATTTCCAGATGTCACACCAAGTACTTTTCTAGCTGCCTCCCTCATCACTCCTGCAGTAGTTGCCCAATCATCCGGCACCTTTTCACCACCACCAAGCCCCTGTCTGACCTCTTCCCTGAACCTCACACTACACTCTTCCTCCTTCAGTTTCCACCATCTTATTCTTCTTTCAATCCTTACTTTCCTCCTCTTCTTCTTCGCCTCCAAAACCATCCTACAGACCACCATCCGATGCTGTCTAGCTACACTGTCCCCTGCCAACACCTTACAGTCTCCAATCTCCTTCAGGTTGCATCTCCTACACAGAACATAATCCACCTGTGTGCACCTTCCTCCACTCTTATACGTCACCCTATGATCCTCCTTCTTCTTAAAATACGTATTCACCACTGCCATTTCCATCCTTTTAGCAAAATCTACCACCATCTGCCCTTCCACATTCCTCTCCTTAAAACCATACCTACCCATCACCTCCTCATCACCTCTGTTCCCTTCACCTACATGCCCATTAAAGTCTGCCCCAATCACCAATCGTTCTTTCCTAGGTACACCATCTACCACTTCATCTAATTCACTCCAGAATCTTTCCTTCTCCTCCATCTCACAGCCAACTTGTGGAGCATAGGCACTGATGACATTTATCATCATCCCTTCAACTTCCACCTTCACGATCATCACCCTATCAGAAACTCTCTTCACCTCCACTACACTCTTACTGTACTCTTCCTTCAGAATCACCCCTACACCATTTCTCTTCCCATCCACACCATGATAAAACAGTTTAAACCCACCTCCAATGTTCCTGGCCTTACTCCCTTTCCACTTGGTCTCCTGAACACACAGCATATCTACCTTTCTCCTCTCCATCATATCAGCTACCTCTCTCCCTTTACCCGTCATAGTACCAACATTTAAAGTACCAACCCGAACCTCCACTCTCCTACACTGCTCCTTTTCCTGCCGTCTCTGTAGACGTCTTCCTCCTCTCCTTCTCCTCCTTCGGCCAACAGTAGCCCAATTTCCACCGGTACCCTGTCGGCTAACGATACCTGTGGCGGTCGTTGTTAACCCGGGCCTCGACCGATCCGGTATGAAATTCTCATTTGTGATCCGCATATTTGATTTGGCACATGTTTTACGCTGGATGCCCTTCCTAACGCAACCCTCCGCATTTACCCGGGCTTGGGACCGGCACTAAGAGTGCACTGGCTTGTGCCCCCCTAATGGCTGGGTTGGTGCAACTAGTGATTATTAATTCTTAATGTTTCATTAAAGCAGGGGCATTTATATCATTCATATCTTGAATGGAGCCCCTGGTGCCAACACTGTCGAACACTGTCTCCACGGCCTTCCCACTCCACTCAACAGAAAGGTGACCATGGCCGCCACACGAGTCGAAGGCTCCCCTACACCCTCTCAGGCGGAGATCCCACCTGAATACAACGGGTTTGCGGATGTGTTCAGCGAGCAAGCTGCAACACGACTACCTCCTCACAGACCCTGGGATTGTGCCATCGATTTGGCTCCTGGAGCTAAACTCCCGAAGGGCTGGATTTATCCCCTGTCGGTCCCTGAACGCGCATCCATGGAACAGTATATCCAGCAGGCCCTCGACCAGGGTTTCATCATCCCGTCCTCCTCTCCCGCTGCCTCGAGCTTCTTCTTCGTGGCGAAGCAGGACGGGGGCCTCCGGCCGTGTATCGACTACCGGAGCCTCAATGCCCTCATTACACCTCTTCCTTATCCGCTCCCGCTCGTCCCTGCCGCTCTAGAGGACCTCCGTGAAGCACGCTACTTCACCAAGCTAGACCTCAGGAGTGCTTACAACCTCGTGCGAATCCAAAAAGGAGACGAATGGAAGACCGCCTTCATCACTCCCGCTGGCCACTACGAGTACCGGGTCATGCCGTACGGCCTTTCAATCTCACCGGCCGTGTTCCAGGGCTTCATGAACGAGGTGTTCCGGCTACTCCTACACCGATCCGTAATCGTCTATATCGACGACATTCTGGTCTACTCCTGGATGCCTCAAGAACATCACGACCACGTGACCCAAGTGCTGGAGCTCCTACGAAAGCACCAGCTATACCTGAATCTCCCTAAGTGTGAGTTCCACCAAACCCGGGCCCAGTTCCTCGGCTACGTGATCAGCGCCAAGGGAATCCAGATGGACCAAAGGAAAGTGCAGGCTGTGCGGGAATGGCCGCCCCCCCGCTCCGTGAAGGAATTGCAGAGGTTCCTGGGGTTCGCAAACTTTTACCGGCGCTTCATACAGGGTTTCAGTCAGGTCACAGCCCCGCTCACCTCCCTCCTCAGGGGCAAACCCAAAGAACTGCCCTGGACATCCGAGGCCGAAGAGGCATTCCAGGAGCTCCGGGATCGGTTCTGCACAGCTCCACTCCTCAATCACCCGAACCCTGAACGTCCCTTTGTCGTGGAGGTGGACGCGTCATCCACCGGGGTCGGGGCTACCCTCTCCCAGTACTTCGGGAGCCCCGCTCGACTTCAACCCTGCGCCTACTTCTCGAAGAAACTGTCCCCTGCCGAACAGAACTACGACATTGGGAACCGGGAGCTCTTCGCCATCAAGCTGGCGCTCGAGGAGTGGAGGCACTGGCTGGAGGGGGCAAAACATCCATTCGTGGTGATCACGGACCACAAGAACCTGCAATACTTCAGAGAGGCCAAGAGGCTGAACCCCAGACAAGCCCGATGGGCCCTGTTCTTTACCCGGTTCAGCTACACCCTCACCTACCGACCGGGGTCTAAGAACGGCAAGGCCGACGCCCTCTCCCGCGTCTATGGTCCGGATGAACCTGTCGAACCAGAACCCGTGATTCCCCCCGAGCTGTTCGTTTGCCCCATCGTGTGGGACCTCGAAGAGGAAATCCGCTTAGCCGCAAGTCAGGAACCTGCGCGCCCGGGTGCGCGGGAGGCAGGACGTTCGTCCCCATGGCCTGTCGTCCCGCCTTGTTGAACTCCGTCCACAATACTCCCGGGACCGGCCACCCAGGGCGCCAAGGAACCCTCCTTCTCCTTCAAGCCCGGTTCTGGTGGCCCAACATGCACCGGGAGGTGGCACGTTATGTCCAGGGCTGTCCGACCTGCGCCATGTCTAAGGTCCCGTGCCACCTACCAGTGGGCAAGTTGGTCCCGCTGTCAATCCCCGAACGGCCCTGGTCCCACCTGGGTATCGACTTCGTTACGGACCTGCCGCGGTCTGAAGGTCACACCTGTGTGCTGGTGGCGGTGGACCGATTCTCCAAAGCCTGCCGCTTCATACCTCTCCCTGGCCTACCCACCGCCCTGGAGACCGCCGAAGCCCTCTTCCACCACGTGTTCCGGAACTTCGGTCTCCCGGAGGAAATAGTGTCGGATTGTGGGCCGCAGTTCACGTCACGCGTCTGGAGGGCGTTCTTCCAGCTCCTCGGCGTGGCGGTCAACCTGTCGTCCGGCTACCACCCTCAATCCAACGGGCAGACGGAGAGGAAAATCCAGTAGTTGGGACGCTACCTGCGGTCGTACTGCCATGAGGACCAGGCGGAGTGGAGCCGGTTCCTGCCTTGGGCAGAGTACGCCCAGAACTCCCTACGACAGAGCACCACCGGCTTGACCACGTTTCAGTGCGTACTGGGGTTCCAGCCCCCCCGTTCCCGTGGTCGGACGAGCCGTCCAACGTCCCTGCCGTCGATTACTGGTTCCGGGAGAGCATCCGGGTGTGTGAATCGGCCCACACCCAACTCCACCGAGCCCTCCGTGACATACGAAGACACGCAGACGCACGTCGGCTGGAGTCCCCATCCTACCAACCGGGAGACAGGGTGTGGCTTTCCACGAGGGACCTGCGGCTCTGTCTCCCATGCAGGAAGCTGAGCCCCCGATTCACTGGGCCGTTCCGGGTGATTCGCCGGGTCAACGAGGTCTCTTACCAGCTCGACCTCCCTCCTCGGTACCGGATTCACCCCGTGTTTCACGTGTCTCTCCTGAAGCCCTTTCACGCACCGGCTACGCCACCTCCTGGGGTTAGCAGGGACCCCCCGCTACCGGAGATCCTAGGCCAGCCGTCGGTGTACACTGTGCGCGAGGTGCTCGATTCGCGCCGGAGGGGCCGAGTACTAGAATACCTGGTCGACTGGGAGGGGTTCGGTCCTCGTGGGTCCACTGTATATATATATATATATATATACAGCGCCTTGCGAAAGTATTCGGCCCCCTTGAACTTTGCGACCTTTTGCCACATTTCAGGCTTCAAACATAAAGATATAAAACTGTAATTTTTTGTGAAGAATCAACAATAAGTGGGACACAATCATGAAGTGGAACGAAATTTATTGGATATTTCAAACTTTTTTAACAAATAAAAAACTGAAAAATTATTCAGCCCCCTTAAGTTAATACTTTGTAGCGCCACCTTTTGCTGCGATTACAGCTGTAAGTCGCTTGGGGTATGTCTCTATCAGTTTTGCACATCGAGAGACTGAAATCTTTGCCCATTCCTCCTTGCAAAACAGCTCGAGCTCAGTGAGGTTGGATGGAGAGCATTTGTGAACAGCAGTTTTCAGTTCTTTCCACAGATTCTCGATTGGATTCAGGTCTGGACTTTGACTTGGCCATTCTAACACCTGGATATGTTTATTTGTGAACCATTCCATTGTAGATTTTGCTTTATGTTTTGGATCATTGTCTTGTTGGAAGACAAATCTCCGTCCCAATCTCAGGTCTTTTGCAGACTCCATCAGGTTTTCTTCCAGAATGGTCCTGTATTTGGCTCCATCCATCTTCCCATCAATTTTAACCATCTTCCCTGTCCCTGCTGAAGAAAAGCAGGCCCAAACCATGATGCTGCCACCACCATGTTTGACAGTGGGGATGGTGTGTTCAGGGTGATGAGCTGTGTTGCTTTTA
>JAAIIK010000403.1:0-10180 GCA_014706435.1 Silurus glanis
AAGGAACACAGGAGCAAAGTAACGAACCTTTAAACAGATACAGATATGGGCAGCGAGGCTTATTTCGGGTGGCAGCTGCTGCCATGTTTCACCCCTGAAGCCACACCGAACCTATTTATAAACACCTACCTACAACACAAAAAAGTAAGAGTTATATGACGTTCCGTCATCATGCGAACATGGCTATATGTAAGATATTTGGTCACATGACCAGAGATTTCTATATCAGTAAGTAAACAAAGTGCAAAACATGAAATAAAAATATGACCTTATTTGGTATATATTTTACTAGTGGAAACCATTAGGGTCAACAAGGTCTTCCGTTCTGGTTTAAACTCGATCAGAATCACTGATTTAAGTTTTAATATATTTTTGTCCATGAATATGTATTCAATTATTCCCAATAGTCTTTCATAGTGTTTCTCTCAAGTGTGAGTAAGTTTAGGTCAACCAATCAGATTTCAGCAATGACATCATGTGTTAATGGGGTCAAAGGAATCTGTGTTGCTTGAAGCTGTTGCTTTAACCAATCAGATTTCAAGGATTCCAAAGGATATGCGAAGGATTACATGTTGAATTCATTTTCCAACTGTAAATTTGTATTCAGGATTATGGCACTGGATTATGATTCCCATCAGCCATTGCACCCTCTCAAGCTTAATCACGTCCACCTCCTCAGTGGTTAGAATGTTGGACTGCTCAGAAGGAACTTAGATGAGTTCAAATCCTACCACCAATAAGCTGCCACTGCTGGGCCCTTGGGCAAGGCCCTTAACTCTCAACTGCTCAGTTGTATGAATGAGATAATTGTAAATTGCTCTGATTAAGGGCATTTGCCAAATTTTGTAAATGCAAAAAATCTGAACTGTATTGTAAAAAGTACATTATTTTATGTCATGTTTGTTCACCATTCTGTTATAAACAAAAACTGCATGAAATATTTAAAAACAAATGTAAAAAAATAAATAAACATTACAGTAAGTCACATTTATTTAATTCATTTAAAAACATGAAATAAAAATCAACAAGAATAAACAAGTATATGAGCATAAAAAAACAATATAGAAGAGAATCAAATGTGATTAGAAGTATTGCTTTTATATAGATTATAAGGAATAGGTTTTATAAACGTGTCAGGCCAGATGAACACAAACGGAAGCCGTAATAGTAATATATAAAGTTTAATCAGGTCAAAACCAATAGCAGAGAAACTACTCCAATGTGCTGCCCCGACGGTGCGAGTCCAGTATCTCCTGTACCGAGAACACCGACAATTGGTCCAGCACTTCCGGCGGGAGGAGATCCCCAGGCTCACCCTGGAGACGAGAGACTGGAGGCACAAAGGGTTTTAGAAGTGACACATGAAATGTGGGATCTATGCGATACCTCAGGGGTAAGTCCAGCCGGTAGGTCACCTCGTTGGTCCGACTTTCGATCCTGAAAGGCCCGATGAACCGGGGGCTCAGCTTCCAGCTCAGTAGTTGTAACCTCAGGTCCTTGGTTGATAACCATACCAGATCCCCTGGCTGAAACGACGGGGTCTCTAACCGGCGTTCGTCCGCATATCTCCGTGTTTCACAAAGGGCCCGTCCTAGTTGGGTGTGTGCGGATTCCCACACCCCTCTCTCTGAACCAATAGTCCACCTCCGACCATGGAAACAGGGGAGGCTGAAACCCCAAAACGCACTGAAAGGTGAGGCCGGTAGTGTCCTGATGTGGGGAGTTTTGGGCATTACTCTGCCCATGGGAGGAACCGGCTCCATTACGTCTGGTCCTGATGGCAATAGGTTCTGAGATACCGACTCAGTTCCTGGATCTTCTGTTCCGTCTGTCCATTGGACTGGGGTGGTATCTGGAAGACAAATTGACAGACACCCCCAGGAGATGGAAGAACTCCGGACATACCTAAAGTTTCGGAAAACGTGGTGGAACAGGGCTTCGGCTGTCTCCAGGGCTGTGGGCAGGCCATGAAGAGAAATAAAGCAAGAGAATCGATCGACTACTACCAGGACACAAGTGTGGTCCTCCGACTGTGGCAAATCCGTCACAAAGTCTATACCTTGGTGGGACCAAGGTCGGTGGGGGATGGGTAGAGGTACTAGCTTGCCCACGGGAAGGTGTCGCGGAACCTTAGACATGGCACAAACCGCGTGGCCCTAGATGTACCGCGCAATCTCCCGGTTCATGCCAGGCCACCAGTAACAGGCCTGAGCCAGCTGGATAGTACAGGATGGCCTGAACCGGGGACTTCGTGTATGGCTTTGATAAGGGCCGGTCGGCAGGTTGTCGGGACAAAGATGCGGTCCTCTGGGCACCCAGTGGGGACGGGTTCCTGATGGGTGGCAAAACGGATCTCCCCATCCAGATTCCAGATGATGGGGCAGAGGATCAGATTGGGTGGTATGATGGGCTCTAGTTCGGTGGGTTCGTCTGGGCCATAAATACGAGAGAGGGCGTCAGCTTTGCCGTTCTTTAAACCAGGTCGGTAGGTGATCCTGTACTGGAACCGAGTAAAGAACAGGAAGGTGATTCACTCCATGCAGGCAGGGTGTTGAGCAGAGGAGACGTTGGTGGTTCCCTGACAAAACGTAATGACGGAAATATTTCAGGAAATACATGATGTGATAGGATTGTGAAGTGGGCGGAGCTTCACACTTTTGAAATAGCTGCTTTGTATACTACATTTTTATTACTACAGTTTATCTATAATCTAAATTCAGTGATTTTTTTTTATTTAAAATTAGGGGGAAAAAAGTTACTTTTTAAAATATAAAGTAAAAGAAATACATATTTTATAAGCATTCCTTTATCAATGATATTTTTGCTGTATGTAATGATGCTGACCAACAATAAAATTGAGTTCTACCGATATTTTTTAAAACATCATTTACGTCACAATTAGCATCTTAGGCATGTTGTATTTTTGGACACTTTAAGCTGGAACGAAATGAAACATTGCTCTGCAATCCAAAACCGGCGTGATAAAATTACAGGCTCCGACCGCCTCTCCAACAACAATCTGGACACCCAGACAGCCATCGAGTCCCGGCCCACACACACACTGGCACTAAAATGACAGTGATGGACTCATCCCAATCTGGTCCTGTATCTCAGTTTATCTTCAATTTATCCAAAAAATACACCTCCTATAGCTAAAATGCTTCGGCTGCAAGCGAAAAAGGTTCTGAACCGAATTTTCACCAGTTTATTTTTTTTGTTAATATTTCCTTCTTGTCCACACGGAGCCATCAATTTCCATAGCAAATGTGACCGAAATGGTGGCGACATTTTTTTTTATGTACACAATTCATTTATATAATAGTAAAATTATGTTTTATTTGTGTATATATTATTTTTCATGACAGTACGTGCCTGCATGTCTTCCTGGAACACAGCATCCACAGAGTGTGTGTGTGTGTGTGTGTGTGTGTGTGTGTGTGTGTGTTTGTGTGCGCCCATATCCACCTACTGTTTATGCCCACTGTTTATGCAACATGTTTCTCAGAAGGGAAACGAAAACCCAATCAGACCACCAACATGGAGATCCATCTCACCACCATCTCACTCACATTAAGGAACAATGGAAGCCATGTGTCGTGCTAATTTTCCTCTACTGTACCTGTGCTTGTGTTAAATGACCAATTTACGGTGAACTTTCGCTAATTTAGGAACATGTTTGGAAAACATTGATGCCCTAAAAATCTACCCTGGTACCTTAACACTTTGGATCCAAAGGTCGTTAGTTCAAATCCCGGCCACACCAAGTACCTGAGCCCCTCAGCAAGACCCTTAACCCCATAGCTTCTCAGTTGTATGAATGAGATTTTTTTAAAAGTCACTCTGAATAATGATGTCCACCATGAATGTAAAATATGCAGTATTATCACTGTATCTCTGAGATTTCAATTCCATCTGAATCCACCTTCAGCTGAGCATAAAATTATCTCTCAACTCTTAAAATTACCTCCCACTCTTCTGGGAAGACGTTCCACTATATTTTTTGGTGGTTTGTGTTAATTCAGAGATAAGACATTAGTAATGGTACTGATGTATGTGAGGTGAGGAAGCCTGGGGTGCAGTCAAAGTGAGAACTTGGGGTTGGTGCTCTATAGTAGGAGATCTTCCACACCTTCCAAGACATTTAATGCTGGATCTTCACGGAGCTGGCTTTGTGCACTTTGTCATGCTTGGGGGGGGCGGGGCGTGGGCGTGTATTCAAAAGTTTGCATTCTTTCCTGTAGATTTTGTACAAAAACATTTCAAGTCCCCAGGAAAATCGTAATGCAAAGAAAAAAAATTTAGGGAAAAACCGAGATGCTTCTGCTAGAGAAGACTAGATTCTGCTAGAAAGAAGACTTGTTGAATTGTGTCCGTTCGATTTCTTGCTTCACTGATGCCGTTCATTTATGCGATTCGTTCTATAGCCGTGACGTGATAACGATGGTATTAAGAGGTGGACTGGTTCAGGTAGGACGCCAATGAAAGTCTAGGAGATAAAGGTCTTGTGATCATGTGACCAATTGCACAGCAACACCCGATAAAACAAACAAATAACTAGGTGTACACTTTAAAGACATCTCTCCTTATTCAATATCGTATGTTGACATTGTCTGAAAGCAGCTTTACACAGATAATTGTGGTGATAGGTATGAATAAGATGTTCTTTATAAGTGTAAGTTTGTCCCTGGTGAACGAGCCAGTGGCGACTGTGGCGAAGGAAAAACTCCCCGAGATGGCATGAGGAAGAAACCTTGCGAGGAACCAGACTCAAGAGGGAACCCATCCTCATCTGGGTTGCACCGAATGTCCATTTATAGCAGATATACGATGTTGCGGGGTACAGTGATGATGATCAGATGCAAACTGTAGTCCTGAGTCAATGTAGCAGACTGTTGCCATTAACTACAGTCCAAATCCTCAGAGTTCATGTTCTTATTCTGTAAATGTTCATTAATACAGGTCTTCCGAATGTCCAGAAAATGAATCTTGCCCAAGTAATGCCAGATCACGAGGTCACAATCTGTTTTACATATCCAGAATATTTTCCACAATGCTTAACATTACTCTGCATGACCTACACCTACAATAATCACCACCACCACCACCACCACCACCATCATCATCATCATCATCATCATCATCCTTTGTTGTTAGTGCTACTGAACTTCAAAAGAAAAAGCCTGGAAGAGTGTATATTCTGTGTTTGTGTGTGTGTGTGTGTGTGTGTGTGTGTGTGTGTGTGTGTTTAAGCTACACATATATACTCTGTTTTAGCCTTTCATTAAACTAAACAGTAAAATCTAAACATTTTAGTTCAGCCAAACAGAGTGTGTGTACACAATGTACAATATATACAATGTTTGTTACTGAAAGTCTTCCTCTTGCTTAAACTGTAGATAGTTAGTTAGAGACATACAGTATATGGACATAAGTTTGTGAAAACCTGTTAGGGGCTTCTTTTTTAAACATCCCATTCCACATTTATTCCAGATTTGCGACCATTCTCCACTGATCATCGATGAATCCTCTGTAGAGATCGTCAAGAGCACCAAATTCCTTGGTGTTCGTCTGGCGGAAAAACTGCACCACATGCTGCATCCGCAAAGCCAAACAGCATTGTGGACGACCCCACACACCCGTCACACACACTCTTCACCCTCCTGCCATCAGGAAAGCGGTTCTGAATCATTCGGATCGCCAGACTGTTTAACAGCTTTTTCCCTCAAGCCATCAGACTCCTCAATACACAAAACTGAACTGGAACTCACACACACACACACACATTCAACTGTGTGACTGATCTGTACAACCCGGACTCAACCAGTGTTGTGCTAGTTACTAAAAAATAGTAACTAGTTACTAAAAAATAGTAACTAGTTACAGTTACTCGTTACTTCATTCAAAAAGTAACTCAATTACTTTGTTGATTACTTACACCAAAAAGTAATGCGTTACTGTTAAAAGTAACTTTTTAGTTACTTTTTTAAAGAACCTTCTTTAATGTTCCCATTAATGCCCTTTTATGCGTTATGGTCTATACAAACACAAAACTGACTTAAACACAAAGTAATTTTTAAACACTATTTTATTTAAGTCAGACCAGCACACACTGAATATATCACAAGGATTTCTGAAATAAATAACAAAACAAGCTGAATAATATATTCAGAATCAAAAAGTAAAGTGGCTTCTGCATCATAAAAGCTGTTGTGTTGAGCTCTTAAACATGTTAAATTTCACAGCTTAAGTATGAAAACTATCAACAATGTAGAACAGAACACCGGGTTAGCTTCTAGCTTTGTCAAGGCGTGGAGTTTCTGGAGGAGCTTAGACAGATTGGAGTTGCTGTTTATCGCAGTAGATACGACCTTCGAACCAGAAAGACACAGCTTACATTTGACTAAAAAGTTTTTGTCTTTATCAAATCAAATCAAATCAAATCAAATCAAATTTTATTTGTCACATACACATACAAAAAGGGTACGACATGCATTGAAATGCTTATTACGACGGTCCGGCATGAGGGAATAGGATGGTTAGAAAAATAATACAAAGAAAAAGAAGACTGATAAATAAAGTATAAAAACTATATAAAATAAAATATAAGAATATATAAGATATAAAGATAGATAAATCTGTGAGAGAAAAATATGTATATACAAAAAAATGCTTATGGCAGTAAACATTGAAACAGTTGACAACAGTAAACAATAAACAATTTAAAGTGGTTTAGATTGTCCATAAAGTGTCCGTGTGCGGTATGGTGTGGTATAAAATATAAAGTGCACTGTGCTGTGCGAGTCCAAAGTTTAAAGTGTCGTGGTGCGAAAAGTGAGATATGTACAGAGAAGAAGTGTGATGATGGAGAGAGTGGGCCAGTTTTTAGATCCTGGGTGTTTCCTGGTTTAAACTCCGAATGGCCTGTGGGAAGAAGCTCCTCCTCATTCTCTCTGTGTTCGCTTTCAGGGAGCGGAAGCGTTTCCCTGACCGCAACAAAGAAAAGAGTCCATTGTTGGGATGGCTGAGGTCCTTCATAATCTTCCTGGCTCTGGTCCGGCACCGCGTGCTGTAGATGTCCTGCAGGTTTGGGAGCTCGGTGTGGATGGTACGTTCAGCTGAACGCACCACCCTCTGGAGGGCTCGTCTGTCCTGCATTGTGCTGTTCCCGAAACAGGAAGTGATGTTACCCGTCAGAACGCTCTCAATGGTGCAGGTGTAGAAAGTCTTTAGCACCTGAGAGGGTAGTTTAAAGTCCCTTAATCGTCTCAGATGGTGCAGACGCTGCCGGGCCTTCTTCACCAGGGTGTTGATGTGACAGGACCAAGACAGGTCCTGTGTGATGTGAACACCAAGGTACCGGAAACTGTCCACTCTCTCCACTGGGGTCCCGATGATGTTTAGCAGTTGGTATGACCGCTCCTGCTTCGTGCTGAAGTCCACGATCAACTCCTTAGTCTTGCTGACGTTCAGGAGAAGGTTGTTCTCCTGGCACCATCTCTCCAGGTTATTAACCTCCTGTAGGTAGGCCGTCTCGTCGTTGTTGGAGATCAGGCCCACCACAACGGCGTCGTCAGCAAACTTGATGATGGTGGTTGGAAGTGTTGGAAGTGTTGGAAGTGGCCACACAGTCACATGTTTATGCTCAACTAAAGTGAAATAATGAGCATATTTCCACTTTGAGAAACTCGTCTTGCTCTCGCCTCGACTCGCCATTACTGCCGCACAGACCTGAATAAACGGAGACACGCCCACAGTGCGTCTTCTTCGTGTTTACAGTGGTTCATCCACCAATCCTACAATGCGTCTCTGCTGTAAACAGGTTAGACTGTAGGCTACACTTCAGCCAAAATTAATTCATTATAAAAAGTAACGGGTAACGCACCATACGGTAACGGTAATGGAGTTGCTTTATTTAAAAAGTAACGCGTTACAGTATTAGTTACTGTCAAAAGTAACTGCGTTACAGTAACGCGTTACTGCCCAACACTGGACTCAACACACACTCGTACTCACTTCACACATCCATGTCTTCAGCTCCACCCATATTATGCACAAACCCTTTTGTTTACATTTTGTTAAATTACAAGGTTCACTGTTGTACTCAGTTCTCTCCTACACACCGCACTTTGTAATATCGAGCAGGTTTACGGGGGCGCTATTTTGTGTTTTGTATATTTGTCCTACACTGTCTTGTGTTGTCTTTGCACTGTCTGTCTTGCACCAGGTTGCACTTTATGTGGCGAGGACACTTACTAGTCCTCAGCCTTGTGTTTTTCTGTGATGTAGCTTTATGGTGTTTTGTGTAGCACCAGGGTTCTGGAGGAACGTCGTCTCATTTCGCTGTGTACTGCGTCAGATATATATATATATATATATATATGGTTGAAATGACAATAAAAGCTTCTTGCCTCTCGGCTTGACTTGCGGAGGAGGAGGAGGGAGGGGTGGAATTGAGATGCTGCTTAGAGATCCACCAAAAAGCTGAGCTTCCTGCACTGGTCTTTTCCTCACACCGTCCAGCAGTGGTGTCCCTACAAATTCAGGCTGTCGCTTGATTGAGAGGAACGTACATTTTTACGTAATAAATAGCACGCATAAGAATTAAAGGAACTCCATGTTGACAGGACAGGACGTGGGCTAACGCGCCGGCACACGTGAACGCCATACAGGAATTGAGAACGTCTCACGTCAACAGTCCACCGGATCTCGCAATCGGAATGAGAAAAAAAGTGCACGTGTAAAAAATTGTTGAGGCGGGGCATTAGCCTGGTTTTATAGGGTGCGATTGGGTAAAAAGAGTCGTGTTCAATCTTTAATCTGTTTATAAAATTAAGTTTGCCACGGTGGTTATTATCAGCCAATCATCAACCCCGATTCATTTTCTCATTGACTGCTCAACCTTTTTTTAAAAATCGTTAATAAAAAATTTGAAGCGTTTTTTTACTTCGTTACTGTATGTACGTTTTTCAAGTATTCAAACTTTTTCAAAGCATTTCCATTTTGGTAATTCAAATGTCTGTCGCTTTTTGACTTTTCGGGTTCTCTCGCTGTGCAGAATGCATCGTTATTCCTAATGGCCGATCAGCGATCAGCATTGTTTCCAAACCCTGAACACAATAATTCCTAATGATCAATCATCTACCACCATTATTCCCAATGATCAAATCCAAAACAACAATACGAATAAAAAAGCTTTTATTTGTCACATATACATTACAGCACAGTGAAATTATTTTCTTCACATATCCCACCTTGTTCAGAAGCTGGGGTCAGAGCTCAGGGTCAGCCATGATACAGAGGGTTAAGGGCCTTGCTCAAGGGCCCCAAAAGCGGCAGCTTGGTGATACCCGGCGCCGGAAGGTTGTAGCTCAGCGGTTAAGGAATTGGACTCTGGATCGGAAGTTCATAATATCAAATCCCATCACCACCAAGCTGCTACTGCTGGGCCCCTGAGCAAGGCCCTTAATCCTCAACTGCTCAGACGCAAGTCGCTCTGGATAAGGGCCTCCTTGTGATGAATAACCGTTATTCCCGGTTATTCATCACAAGGAGCATTGATCAACATTATTTCCCATTTTTAAATTCGCTGGTTACAAATGAATTCCACTGATCAACCACTGATCACCTTGTCCTCCATAACCAATCATAATCATGTCTTCCTCCCTCTCTCTCTCTCTCTCTCTCTCTACCTCCCGCTCTCTCAACATGTGTTGGGACGCAAATCACGCTGACATTTCAGTCAGGTAGATATTCAAATTAGTCAACGATGTCGTCCAGCGACTTCGAGCAAAACGTCTCCTGAAAACGTCCGAGTGCAGCTGGTGTTGAATTGTACTTGTGTTGTATTGTGTATGTGAGTGAGTATGAGAGAGAGAGAGGTGTGTGTGTAAGCATGTGTGTGAGAAAATGCGTGCAAGCGTGAGACAGTGTATGTGTATGAAATGCCGCAAATGTAAATGAAAGTGTGTGTGAGCGAGAGAGTGAGAAAGTGTGTGTGAGATTGTGTAAGATCGATGTGTGTGCGTATGTGAGAGAGAGAGAGTGTGTGTATATGAGAGAGAGAGAGAGAGAGAAAGAGAGAGAGTGTGTGTGTGTGAGTGAGAGTGTGTGTGTGTGAGTGAGAGAGAGAGGGAGAGAGAGAGAGAGAGTGTGTGTGTGTGTGTGTGTGTGTGTGTGTGTG
>JAAIIK010000403.1:52531-63388 GCA_014706435.1 Silurus glanis
GGTGTTCTAAACACTTTATGTATAAATGCAATGCTGTAGCTGTAACAGTGTTCTAAACACCTTATGTATTAATACAACCCTGTAGGTGTTCATTCTGCAGTGTTCTAAACACTTTATGTATGAAGGCACTGCAGTAAATGTTAATACAACACTGTAACAGTGTTCTAAACACTTAATGCCTGAATACAACATTGTAGGTTTTAATTCTACACTATATGCAACCCTGGAGGTGTTAATGCTACACTATAACAATGTTCTAAACACGTTATGTATAAATGCAATGCTGTAACAGTGTTCTAAACACTTTATTTGTGAATACAACATTGTAGGTGTTAATTCATTGTAGGTGTTAATTCTACACTACAACAGTGTTCTAAACACTTTATTCATGAATATAACATTGTATTAATTCTACACCATATTAAGAGGTAGGTGTAGGTGTTAATTCTACACTATAACAGTGTTCTACACAATAACGGTGTTCTAAACACCCTGTGTATGAAGACAATGCTGTAAATGTTAATACACCACTGTAACAGTGTTCTAAACACTATGTAGCAATACAACATTGTAGGTGTTAATTCTACACTATATGCAACCCTGTAGGTGTTAATTCTACACTGTAACAGTGTTCTAAACACCTCGTGTATGCAGGCAATGCTGTAAATGTCAATACAACACTGTAACAGTGTTCTAAACACTTTATGCATGAATTCAACCCTGTAGGTGTTAATTCTACACTATAACGGTGTTCTAAACACCTTATGTATAAATGCAATGCTGTAAATGTTAACACAACACTGTAACAGTGTTCCAAACACTATGTACGAACACAACATTGTAGGTGTTAATTCTACACTATATGTAATTCTGCACGTGTTAATTCTGCATTATATGCTATTCTTTAGTTTGTAAATTCAACACGAACAGTGTTCTAAACACTTCACGTATGAATAAATCCCTGTAGGTGTTAATTCAACACTATAAAAATGTATTAAACACTTCATTTATCATTGTTACCTTCAGGGCTGCATTTATGGTCTCTGAGATTTGTACAGAACCTTCACAGGATGGTCCTGAGGTACGAGGTGTGTGTTGAAGTAACACAATGCCATTTATAGTGTTTGCCGTAATCATTTTGGGGGTCGGTGTTAACGAAACACTTGTTGAACCGAACGAGTGATTTCATGGTGCTCTTTGAGTGTGATTTAAGTGTTAAATCAATGTTACATTGTGTTCCAGAGGCGGGAAGTAACGAAGTGCAAATACTTAGTTACTCTACTTAAGTAGATTTTTCCGGTAGTACGTTAATTCACTATTTACTTTTTCGGACAACTTTTTACTTTTTACGTTTTTCAAACCGTACTGAGGTTTAATCTATTTGGTCACTTGATCAATATTCTTCTCATCGCGTGGCGTTTTCAGCCCATCAACCGCGTTCACCACAGAACTGATCAGTTTGGCTGATTTTCCCGGAGAGCACGATACACCTTGTTTTTAAAAAACTTGTTTTATATGGAGTTTTAGGTTGAAATAATGAAATGTATTATTAAAAATATCATTATTAATTATAAAATAAAGTAAAATGTTAATACAGTACAGTACTGTATTACATAAAATCGCATTTGTGGGGTGGCGTCCGTTTATCGCGTTTTTTTCCGTTTATAAACGTGGGATTACTGTAATATGAGGTGAGGTCCTGTTACCTGCGTGACACTAAAACAGGTAGTAGTAATGACTTCTTTTTACTTAATTACATCAGAGCTCAAACTTCTTCATTTTAACTTTCACCAGAGTCTTTTAAAACATGAGTATCTGCAGGTCTACTTGAGTGAAGGACATGTGCACTTTTGCCGTCTTTGGTCTGTTCCATTGAACAGTAAAGAAGCCTCATAGGTGAATCGGCGTAATGAATAACCGCATGTGGCGCTGTTACGACTGTGTGAACACGCCGGGGACTGCCCTGATTCAGAAGCCCGTGTGCGACTGTTGTAAGGTTGTGTGTCGATTGAGTTTTAATGACGTGCTTGTGGGATCTAAATGTTATCAGAGGTGTAACGTTAGTGTTTTTATCATTTTATATGGTGTTTATTAACCTTGTCGTTAAGTGTTTGTTGTGAGGTGTTTACTGTTGTGGTTAGAAGTTTATTGTTGTTAGCTGTTTATTAGAGTTGTGTTTATTTTTGTGGAGTTTATTGTGGTTTTAGGTTGGGCTGGGCGATATGGCCTAAAAAAAAATCCCAGATTTTTTCACAAAAAATCCGATTTGCGATTTAAATCGATTTTTTCCCCCTGCTTAAAATCAATCTGCATATGACAAAGAAAATGTTCAAAAAAGTTTTAACTTTATTTAATAAAGTTTATTTACCCTTCTGGGATTATAACCCACTTTGGGTTAAAGTGCAATCAGAAACAACAAGCCAAAAATACAAGATGGCAGGCCCTGCCATTGTAAATTGTGAAAATAGAATGTAACATAACATAAAATGAGCAAACCTACAAAGAAAAATGTTTTATGAGTGTTTAAATGTGAAACATGATTGAAAATGCACCTGAGGTTTGGAGTGGATTTGCCTTTATTTTTCTCCAAAACTCCACAGTAAAATGAGATAAAATTTAACAGAGTAATAGACAGGGACACTGTAAATTAGAAGTATTTGAAAGATTGAGCAAACCTATAAAGACATTTTTTTATGAGTGTTTGAATGTGGGACATGGTTAAAAATGCAGTGATGCTTGGAGTGATTTTGCCTTTACTTTTCTTAAAAACTCCACAGTAACTCTTGAAATAAGAATATAATAGACAGGGAGATTCTAAATAAGAATTATTTGAAAGATTGAGTAAACCTCAAAAAAATGTTTTATGAGTGTTTGAATATGGTGATTCAAATGCTCAGATTTTTCTGTTTCTTAACGGAAACGCCGTTCTGAAGCGTCTTTACAGGTATTTTGACCGCTCCCACCACCCGTACCGTAAGTGTACGATTAGACGCGCAACACTAAACTAAGTGCGGCTGCTTAACCGTGTATTTTCAAGATGCGGCTGCTTAACCGCAGTCTTGTGCTGCCGCTGTCTTGTTCATTTCGTACGGTCCTACATCTCTCCCACTCGACAGCATGCCTCTGTTTGAGGTGCTGCAGTAAATTGGTGGTACTGCTACCTTTGCTTGCTCGCTGCCATGTTGTTTGTGTATCTCTATGGCAAACGCGCGGGGGGAGGGCTGAGTTCGTTCGAAACTATGGAAGCCCAGAGGGGCGCGTCGGCGGACATTAAAGAGAAACCCGATTTTTATTAAAACATTTCGATGTAAACTACACATTCGAGTTAATCGATAAAATCGATTTATCGCCCAGCCCTAGTTTTAGGTGTTTGTTATTGTCAGGGTTTTATTCTTCTTATTAGGTGTTTATTGCTGTTAGGGTTTTGTTGTTGTTAGGTGTTTATTGTTGTTGTTAGTTGTTAATTGTTAGGTGTTTGTCATTTATAGTTTATTGTTGTTAGGTGTTTATTACTGTGTCGTTATTGTGGTTTTAGGTGTTTATTATTGTCAGGGTTTTGTTATTCTTATTAGGTGTTTATTGCTGTTAGGGTTTTGTTGTTGTTAGGTGTTAATTGTTAGGTGTTTGTTGTCCTTTATAGTTTATTGTTGTTAGGTGTTTATTGCTGTGGAGTTATTGTGGTTTTAGGTGTTTATTATTGTCAGTGTTTTATTATTGTTATTAGGTGTTTATTGCTGTTAGGGTGTTGTTGTTGTTGTTGTTGTTAGGTGTTTATAGTTCTTAGTTGTTTGATGTTGTTAAGTGTCTATTGTTGTTATTTGTTAATTGTTAGGTGTTTGTTGTCATTTATAGTTTATTGTTGTTGTTAAGTGTTTATTGCTGTGGAGTTATTGTGGTTGTAGGTGTTTGTTATTGTCAGGGTTTTATTATTCTTATTAGCTGTTTATTGTTTCCTTCAAGGTGTTTATTGTTGTAAAGGTTTTGTTGTTGTTGGGTGTTTATTGTTGTTAGTTGTTTATTTCTGTCAGGTGTTTATTGTTGTCGTTACATGTTTATTGTTGTAAGGAGTTTGATTATTGTCATAAGGGGATTCTTGTTGTGTTGTTGTTAAGTGTTGTTAGGTGTTTCTTGTTGTGGTTAGGTATTAATTATTGTGAGGTTTATTGTTTGAAGCACATCTTAAACCCATCCATCTCTGATGAATATAAACCTCCAGACTAGGGGTCATATGAGTTCATTTCATTTATACAATCTCACAATCTCCTTGCATTTCATTCAGCTTTATTTTCACTTTATATAATGAAGTAAAGCTTTTATATCTGTCCTGCTTGTTAAACATTTCTCCTGCTAGCCACCTCTGCTAGTTCCTTAATGAACATCAACTGACTAAAAAAAAAAAAAAAAACATGAAAATGACTGAAGTTTTAAATCTGGACTACTAGCAGTGTAGAGTTGCCACTGCTCTCGGATTCCCTGCTGCAAGTAGATACGCCACCAAGTGTAATTCAGGTTGGAGTTTCTGTCCAATCAGATTTCACCAGAGGTGGCAAAAGTACACATGTCCTTCACTTAAGTAGAAGTGCAGATACTCATGTTTTAAAAGACTCTGGTAAAAGTTTAAGTAGTGACTATACTTTTTTTTTTACTCAAGTTAAAGTAAAAACATTTGGGCTCTGACATGTACTTGAGTAAAAATTAGCCTGTTCGATATGTACCTTAAATTAATACTTTAGAAATTTTTAATAGTCTAATCAACATAGGCAAATATTGATGCTTTATGCAAAATACGTTTATTATTCGTGAAACCAAACTCATTATTAATACAAAATATTCGTAGATTCACTAAGGTTGTTTTATTTATGTGTCTGTGAAGAGAGATGACAGAGACAGCAAAGAGCGCCCCCCCTGTCTGTTTGCTTTCTTTTACAAAAGCACAGCGTTTTGTTGTAATATGTACCGTATTTTCCGGACTATAAGCCGCTACTTTTTTCCCACGCTTGGATCCCCGTGGCTTAAACAATGAAGCGGCTAATTTATGGATTTTTCCTGGGGTTTTCCCGGTTTCACAAACTTCAAGCCAAAAAACTGAGCCCCATAACATTAGACCAATGAAATTACAGAACGGGTTCAGGTGAACCAATGAAACTCTTTATATTAAATCAGATGCGCTCCCCCTGAATCGGGCCGCACCACATCATAAATATGGTTGAGGTTCCTCTGACGTTTGACCTGCCGCTCACTCGGACTGTCTACAGGAAATGGGAATCATTCGTCACGCTGAAAACAACCGGGCATGAAAAACGACGTTGTGAAAAATGACGTTATGCTCTTATCTGTACGATCCCAAAAAATACAGATTAATTTAAGTTCGTTTTGACGTTATGAGGAAAAAAATGGCACAAAACGCACCAGCGCGTTCGTCGACACCAGAGGGTTCGTTGTCGGATGTGCCAGTGCCGTTAAAATGAATTTGCATTTAGATAGTTTTAATTAATATATTAATACAAAACAAATAAAAAATTTTGTTGCCTATTGAATGTTTTCAGGCTGCACATCAACCATATAGAACACAAGCAGAGAAAAGATGATGATGATGATCAGGAATGTCTCTGTTCTCAGTCATGTTTACATCACCGACTCCCTCTGTCTCATCCACGTTAACCCCAGACTTCTTACTGCCTTCTGGATTGCTGGTTGTTGGCTTCGTAAACTAGTCTACGTCTGTGGTGTGTGAGAGCCAGGAAATGATACACCAGCGGATTGATAAAGCTGCGCAATGACAGGAAATCGGTTGATGGGCTGAAAACGGCGCAATGAGAAGAAAAAATATCGATCATGTGACCAAATAGGTTTAAACCAAAGTAACGAGTCTGATTTGAAAATGTAAGAAGTAGAAATTGCAGATATTTGTGTAAAAAATGTAGAGTAAAAGTAAAAAATTGTACGACAAATAAATAGCGAAGTACAGAAAAATCTACTTAAGTACAGTAACGAAGTGTTTGTACTTCGTTACTTCCCACCTCTGGATTTCAGCCAACATACAACGTGTTGTTAACGGAAACTGCCGTGAGGTCTTCAGAGTCAGCGGACAATCCATCGACTAGCTTACTGAAAGGCCCTCTCGAATTTGTCTAAACACGCCAGCGTTTTTACAGCATTTGATTGGACGGTCAGAGAGCGCACTAGTCAGAGCTTGCGAACCGCATTTAATAGCTTGTATTTTCATCCCACATTTTCATCTTTTCTGTAGAATTTGCACCAAAACACACATTTTGCCTAGGAAACCTATTCGATGAGGTGAATATCGACGCTTCTGCGAGAGACGATGCATGCGAGCGGTGAAGGAGACGTGTTGAATGATGTTCGTTGGGTTTCTTGCTTTAGTTATGACATTCGTTCTCCCTGTATGAGATTGAATGCGCTCTCATGTGCTTTTTAGAGCCGTGGCATCATAATGATGATGACGGTGCCTGTGAAAAGTTCAGAAAGTCTTGAGAGACAAAAAAAAAATCAAACTCTCGGAATAACGCTTAAAGAACTCAGACGTACGCTTCGACTCATCGTCCTTTAATATCGCTTGTGCGATATCGCAACACTGGTTCCCTCAGCAGCCTCCAAAGAAGCCTTGAAGGCTTTTTTGGTTTAGTTATAGTTTAGTTTATCATTGTTGTTTTTGTAGTTGTTTGATATTGTTGGGTGTTTGATGTTGTTAAATGTTTATCATTGTTTTTAGATGTTTATTATTGTTGTTATTGTTGTTAAGTGTTTAATATTGTTGTTAAGTGTTTAATATTGTTGGGTGTTTATTATTGTTTTTAGATGTTTATTATTGTTGTTATTGTTGTGTTTTATAGTAGTCTATTGTTGGGTGTTTGATGTTGTAAGGTGTTCACTGTCATTTTAGGAGTCTCTTGTTGTTATTGTTGTTAGGTGTTTATTATTGCTGCTGTTAGGTGTTTTATTGTCTTTGTTATGATTTTGTCGTTCAGTGTTTATTGTTGTAGTTCTAAGATGTTTGGTGCTTATTGTTGTTGTTAGATGTTTTTTATTTGTTTTTAGGTGTTTGGTGATGTTCGGTGTTTTATTATTTTTTAGATGTTTATTTCTGTTGTTGTTGGGTATTTGATGTTAGGCGTTTGTCATTGTTAGGAGTTTCTTGTTGTTATTGTTGTTGTTAGCCGTTTCTTATTGTTGTTGATAGGTGTTTATTGTTTTTGGTCTTAGGTGTTTGATGTTGTTAGGTATTTATTGTTGTAGTTGTATGATGTTTGGTGTTTATTGTTAGTTGTTTGATGTTGTTGGGTGTTTGATGCTGTTAAATGTTTATTGTTGTTGTTGTTAGGTGTTTATTGTTGTAGTTGTAAGATGTGTGATGTTTATTGTTGTTAGGTGTTTGATGTTAGGTGTATTGTTATTCCTGTGTATTATTTGTTATGTTGATATACATTTCACTTGTCTGTAGACTGAAAAAAAAAATGCGGCTAGCAAAGTCTAAGGGCTCATTTATTAACTAGCGTAAACAAAACAATAGAAAACAGGCTCATGAAAAAAATTTTTATACAAAAGTGTCCTGATTCTGCAAATAAACTTGCTAGCTAATCTAAATGCTGTGCTAGCATGAAGTGTTACCATGTTCTGTGAACCCTCCGCATATTTGTTGTGATTTTTTGTGACAAATTTACTTCAGCAGTTGTCATTTTTTAACACAGTTCACAAGATGATGATGTGTGCTAGAACCTGTGGAAGTTCGATTAGCAATGCTAAATGTAATATTAGCTACGCAGAGTGGTTTTTTTTTTGGGGGGTTTTTTTGGTATGAGTATATCCCCGTCTTTGTGCCATCTGTATGAAAGGTTTGCTGGCTATATTTTTAGCCTTAGGGATTAAAAGGCTAAGCATGTAGCTTGAGGATTAGTAGCAACGCTGTTGTCATTTCCGGTGTTTCGTAAGGGTCAAAATATTGACACACCAGTTTAGCGCTAATCCCTTGAGGTCCCTTCCAGGCTAGTGGAAGGGACCTCAAGGGATTAGCGCTAAACTGGTGTGTTTTGTGTCTTGAGAAACCCACTTATTATTAAAGCTAATCAGGTTTCCCTTTGTTAGGAAGCGTGAAGATCCTTTTTCAATGGAAAAAGGTCATGCGGTCTAATGAGTCCAGATTTATCTTGGAACGTGATTTGCATCATGCACCTTTAACTTACAGCCTGTTGGGGCAGTGTTATGATCCGGGGTTGCTTCAGTTGGTCAAGGTTTGGCAATGTTGTGTCTAACAAATGGGGTCAGCTGACTAGCCGGATATACCGATTGACCAGGTTTTATCATGAATGGATTTCTTCGTCACATTTTCCCCCATAGTTTAAGATGAGAATGCCAGAATTCGTCAGGCTAAAATTGTGAAAAAGTGGTTCAGGGAGCATGAGATATACATTGGCCACCACATAGCCTCTTTGGGAATTCTCAGGATGTGTCGGAGAAGACTAATGGAATTCTAGGAAAGAAAGGCAGCAAATCGAATTGTGTAGCACTTCACGTTAGTTGCGCTAACAGTCCGAGCGACACCAGCGCTAGGATCCATGCAAGTGAAGGAAAGCAGTGGAGCTCAGGATGGAAACTGGCAGCATTTCAGTGAGCGCCATGTTACACAGGCGAGTCCCTCGCGGGAGGCATTTCCACAGCGACTCCCTTCCGCCTGTGCCAGGACTCGCTCGCTTTAGCTTCACACACTGGAGAGAAGTGCTGAGCGAGCACACAAGGACGTCGAAACGCACTCCTGTTTTGTCTGCTTGCACATAAAGCAGGTTTGATTGACGATCGCAGATGAAAAGCCTCAGTGGAAAACCCCGTGTATTTTTTGTTTTTTTTTATCTCCGCTTCACAGCTGCTTGAGGAGAACATATTGAACTCCGATGAGAGACTAGCGCCCGGTTTGTTCATTTTAAGCGACTCATTTTAACTCCATGATAGAGCAAAGAAACAGTGACATTTTTTTTTTCGCATATCCTATCTTGTTAGGAAGTTGGGAAAGAGTGCAGGGTCCGCCATGATACAGTGCCCCTGAGGTAGAGAGGTGTAAGCGCCTTGATCAAGGGCCCCAATACTAGCAGAATGGCGGTGTTGGGACTTGAACAGCAGACTTAGGGTTTAGGGTACAGGGTATAGTAAACCTATAGGGCCCCTCATGCACAAAGGTTTAAGCTCCTTGCTCAAGATCCCAAGACTGGCAGCTTGGTGATCCCGGGGCTGGAACCCCCGACCTTCCGATCAGTAACCCAGAGATACCTGCACATATTGATAACCTCAACAGTGATGGAACTATAACGAATTAATATTACCTAGATGATGGATTCCCTTCTCCTCATATCAACACTCTATCCGCAAAGGTTCATGGACCCTTGAGCACCCCCTATTTGAACATCAGTCCGCATTTGCTCTTATAATAAGCTCAACTTTGTATTGTGTTGCGAGTTTCGTGCTCAAACACCATGATGTCCTACAGAAAGCAGAAAGATCCAGTTGGTGTCCCAATAAGTTTTTGTCAGTACAGTGTGTATATTTCCAAACAACGTCTGTTGTTAAAATAGTTGAAAAAAATGTTTGTTTACAGTTACATGTGCTTGGCTTCGTATTAGCGTGGGTGCAGGATTAGTTTAGCAAAGCTAGCTAAGTACTAGCTACATGCTCCAGATGCAACAACAACAATCATTCGACAGGATACTACGAAGCCAACACAATTTCACAGTTTTTCCTTGATTTTTTTTCCATTTTCGAAGAAACTTCTTAGTCCTCGATTCTCTAAAGTTTCCTAAAGTTTAGGATTTTGCCGAGTTTGCCGAATTCTTTACGCGTTTTATCGTTTTGGTCTCGTGCAGGGAGAAGGAGGACCTGAAGGACGTGCGGAAGGTGGATCAGCAACATCAGCAACATTTCTTTCTCATCCGCGCTCATCTCTAAATGCGTTGCTGATAGTCGGGTTCGGTTCTGATGATGCCGTCCAACTCCGTCCCTCTCACCCCCGAACCCACACCCTCACACACAGACTGCGACGCAGCGCCCAAGAAAACGGTCAGTCCGTGTGCACGAGCGTGTGTGTGTATGTGAGTGTGTGCATGGGTGTGAGTTAGTGGGTATGAGTGTGTGTGCATGAGCACGTGTGTGTGTGTGCGTTTGAGATTGTATTAGTGTAAGTGGGTATGAACATTTATGAGTGTGTGTGTGTGTGTGTGTGTGTGTGTGTGTGTGTGTGTGTGTGTGTAATAGTGGGTATGAATGTGTGTAAGTGTGAATGAGGGGATATGAGTGTGTGTGTGTGTGCATGATTGAGTATGAATGTGAATGTATGTGTGTCTACAAGCGTGTGTATGAGTTTGATCGTGTGTAAGTGTGAGTTTGTGTGTGTATGAGTTTGTGTGCACAACCATTTGTGTGTGTGTGAGAGAGAGTGTAAGTGAGTGAGCGTTTGTGGAGTTTGTGCATGAGCGTGCTTGTGTGTTTTAATGTTTGTGTGAGTGTGTGTATGTGTGTGGGTGTGTGTCTGAGAGAGTGTAAGTGAGTGTTTGTATAGTTTGTGCATGAGCGTGTTTGTGTGTATGTTTTACTGTTTGTGTGTGTGTGTGTGTGTGTGTGTGTCTGAGAGAGTGCAAGTGAAGGAGTGTTTGTGGTGTGTAAATGCGTGTGCACGAGCTTGTGTGTATGAGTGTGAGTGTGTGTGTTTGTGTGTGTGCACGGTGTGTATGTGTTTGTAAAGGGCATGTTCGACTCCACGAGTGTGTATAAGTGTAATTGTGTATCAGTATGTGTGCACAAGTGTGGATGTGTGTGTGTGTGTGTGTGTGTGTGTGTGTGTGTGTGTGTGTGTGT
>JAAIIK010000403.1:116013-126013 GCA_014706435.1 Silurus glanis
GATAGATAGATAGATAGATAGATAGATAGATAGATAGATAGATAGATGCCAATAGATGATAGATGATAGAAGTCCAACATCTTAACCACTGAACTTCAACTTTATTTCAGCCGTAGTTTCTTTTGTACAAAATAACGGCGTAAATAACGCAAAGGAAAAATAAACAAGATTCACCGAACAAAAATAAGGGAAAATTACAATTATGTAACTATTACAAAAGTGACTTGGACCCAATAAGGAAAGTAATTATTTGTTGGTGGATTTTTCAATGCGGTTTGTACAATAAATCAACACATCCGGTGTTATATTTGACACCACAATGTGAACTGTGTGTGAAGGTGCTTCTGTGTGGAGTGTGTGGATCTCCTTGTCGGGCCCGGCTCAGCACAGGCTGCTATAAACGAGGACCCGTGGAACTGCTACATGTGCAGCAGCAAGGGTGTGTTCGGAATGCTCCGGCGCAGAGACGACTGGACATCGCGCCTCCAGCTGTTCTTCGCCAACAACCACGACCAGGACTTTGTGAGTTACTCCATCTTAAAAGATTGTAACGTGTGTGTGTGTGTGTGTGTGTGTGTGTGTGTGTGTGTGAGAGAATGAGAGAGAGGGTGTGTACTGATACCAATCAAAGCTGTTTATTACATCTAAGGGTGGAATGAGTGTACAAAGATTTCACAGATGCTTTAGGGATTCCACTCTGTCGTCTCCATCCAAACAAACTCACAACTGTTTACAGAGGTTTTGGATTCAAGCTGAACAGCGCAACAGTTACTGTGCAGCTGATTCGCCTTTCTCCTGTTCTTTTCTTTTTTTTTCAAAGACATGGATATGTATTTAGTTATAATTATACTTAAACGCCGGCTAGCAGGTGAAGTGGATGGCATTCCATCCCGTTACAATGGCTCCTGTCACAGGGTAGTATATGAAAGTTGAACAGTCAGTTCCTGAAGTTGATTCGTTGGAAAAAGCATCTCCACGAGAGATCCAGAGCATCTTGAAAAGTGGCAGGTCTTGTGGGGTTTACCCTTGTATGGAGTGGTTAGTACCTACCAGAAATGTCCCATGGAACGACAACCAATAAAAGAGGGACAGGCCCATTGACATCTATGGTCAGTGGGGAGTGAAGGCCTAACTGGCCTGATCCCACAGCAGAGCTACTGTAGCATAGATTGGGGAAAATAGTTGTTCAAGACAGCTGTGTATAGAGCTGTACAGTGGTCAGGGTGGCCACGCTGAGTCCTGTCCACCCCTCAAATCTGAAATCGAATTTGACCATGAAGCATCGGAGAAAACATGACACTGGTCACTTACCTAAGGAAAAGATGGCACCAGGATGGGAAGAAGGCAAGCCAGCCAAGGCAGTATGATTCTTAGGGCAATGTTCTGCGGGGAGTCACTAGGTCCTGGTTCTAAGGGATTCCCTAATGGTCGTGACCTTTTTTCAGCAGGATGCTGAATGCAACAGTGCAAACAGTGTTTTCAATAAAAAGAGTTCAAGTTTTTGCCCCAGGTCTCAATCTAATAGAGCATTTGTGGCAAATCCATTCGAAGGGGGTCCAACCACTGCAAAGGTTTTGGTGCCAAATACAACAACACACCTTTAGAAGGCTTGTGAAGACCATGCTTTGACGTGTTGGAGCTGTTTTACTGGCACTAGGGGGACCTTGATCAGTGTACAGATCTGTGAACTCCACTGGCATTAGGCAAATGCTCTTATCCAGAATGACCTACAGAAATTAAACATGTATGAATAGCATTTATGCAATTGTTTATTAGGGTCCACTGTGCTAAATAATGCAAAAGGACTTCTGTACCTGCTTTACTTCAGATTAGCACCTGGTGCCTTGAAGGGTGGCAAGTTATCTACTTAGATCAAGGGAGTTGAGGTTTAGGTTAGATTTGACAGCATCCGTGTGGTACAGGGTGTTGATCCATTGTTGTGCTGTAGAATACCATCAGAGTTTTGCTTTAAATTCAAATCAAATTCAAATTTTATTTGTCACATACACATTCAAACAGAGTGACATATAATAAAATGCTTTTTTGACTGTCTGACATGTAAACATGTGGAAAATACAATATAAGAGTTAAAGAGTAAGTAACGTAAAAATAAATTAGATAAAGCGGAAGCGCTTCCCTTAACGTAACAGAGAAAATAGTTCATTGCAGGGAGCTAGGTGCGAATGGTACATTTATCTGACTGCACCACCCTCTGGGGGGCTCACCTGTCCTGCATGGTGCTGTTCCCAAACCAGGAAGTGATGCTACCCGTCAGGATGCTCTCAATGGTGCAAGTGTAGAAAGTCTTTAACACCTGAGAGGGTTGGCGTTTTTGATGGTACAGACGTTGCAGAGCTTCTTCACCAGGGTGTTGATGTGACAGGACCAAGACAGGTTCTGTGTAATGTGAACACCTGGGTACTGGAAACTGTCCACTCTCTCCACTGGGGTCCCAGTGATGTTAAGCGTTTGGTATGACCGCTCCTGCTTATTGCTGAAGTCAACTATCAACTCCTTCAGGAGTTCAGGAGAAGATTGTTCTCCTGGCAACCATCTCTCCAGGTTTTTAATCTCCTGTAGGTAGGCCGTCTCTTCATTGTTGGAGATCATGCCCACCACAAGAGTGTTGTCAGCAAACTTGATGATGGTGGAGTTGGAAGTGGCCACACAGTAATGTGTGTACAGTGAGTACAGCAGGGGGCTCATAACACAACCCTGAGGAGCTCCAGTGCTGAGGGTGAGGGTGGATGAAGTGTGTTTGCCCACCCGTACAGCTTGCGGTCTGTCAGTCAGGAAGTTGAAGATCCATTGACACAGCGGCAGGCTGTCCCAGGAGTCACTCGGAGGTGAGCGTGGAGGGAATTATGGTGTTAAACGCTGAACTGTAGTCCACAAACAGCATTTTCACATAATTCCCTTTTCTGCAGTCCAGGTGGCTCATCGTTGAATGTCCATTTATCTGTAATAAATAAACTTTCGGTGACACCCAGATGGGGATGGGTTCCCTCTTGAGTCTGGTTCCTCTTAAGGTTTCTTCCTTATGCCATCTCGCGGAGTTTTTCCTTGCCACAGCCACCATCGGCTTGATCATCAGGGACAATCTTACACATAAAGAACATCTTTTTCATTCTTTATCAACACATTATATGTGTAAAGCTGCTTTGAGACAATGTTCATTGTTAAATGCGGCATACAAATCAAATTGAATTGCTTCTAATGTGGCAACCAGCAGACGAACATGGCAGTGAAACAACATGGGTGAGCTTGAAGGCAAAATGGAGTACCGAATGTGCAGGAGAACCAGCCTGAGGTGAACCAGGCAAGATATGCGCATTCAGGAGAGACAGTCAATAGAAAGCCAGCCAAAAGCAAGGCAGCTAGGAGAAAGAGAAAGAAGAGAAAGAGATAGTCATGAGAGAGCCAGCCAGGAGCAAGTAAGGCATGTGAGTGTCAACCAGAGGTATGCCAGCCAGAAATACCGTTCCTACTTTCCCAGCATGACTTTTTGGCTTGATAGCATTCTTAGTTTCTAACCCAGAAAACTACCATCAAGATTAGCTTTCAATAGAGGCCCCAAAGCATTTCTGTAAGTCACAGTAGTTAAATGCATCTGCCAAATCCTATAAAGTAAAGTGTTAGTAAGTCTGAGTTTAGTGGACACCCCCTTACAGAAATCTCTATTGAAAATATTCTCATACTAGTTCATCCTCATGCTAGCTCACTAGGTCAGTGACCAAGGACACAATCAAGCCTACATCCCAAGGTTTTTTTCTCTGCTTTTCTTTCTGTCTCTCTCAGGAACCCCCTAAGATCTACACTCCTGTAGCGGCGGAGAAAAGGCAGCCAATCAGAGTGCTCTCTCTGTTCGACGGCATTGCTACAGGTGAGCACATACCTGTCCGTCCGAGGTTAAGCAGTACTTAAATTGGAGTGCCGTTACAATTATAATGCGTGTTTGTATGCGCTCAGGTCTGTTGGTGCTGAAGGACCTGGGCATCCAGGTGGACCGGTACGTGGCTTCCGAGGTGTGTGAAGACTCCATTACCGTGGGGATGGTGAGACACGAGGGGCGGATCATATATGTGGGTGACGTCCGCAACGTCACACACAAACACGTGAGTTACATGCACTCACACACACACACACTCACACAATGAAATACTTATCCATATAGAAGCAGAGAAACATTATTCCGTAGTGTGTGTGTGGGGTCGGGGCTATAGCCAGGATGCCCTTGCAGTAATGTCTTTTATCATAATGCAGCTGTAACCCTGTGGCGCATCATGTTTTTGTCCAAATTCTCCTTCTTTCTCTCTCTCACTGTGTGTGTGTATAAATAGAGATATGAATGCAGCAGTGCTGATGGAGCTCACATTTCAGCTCTGGCTTTGAAGTGCAGGCGTTTCTGCTTTTCTCCCCTCAGGCTGTGCTCTGCTGGGCTGACAGTGCTGAGAATCTGTGTGCGTGTGTGTGTGCGTGTGTGTGTGTGCGTGCGTGTGTGTGCGTGTGTGTGCGTGTGTGTGTGTGTGAGAGAGAGAAAAATTGAGAGATCACCCTGTCTGTACTGCGCCGCAATAGATAGAGATGTTCCACACCTTATTCAGTAAGAGCAGAGATCTGAGGAATGCGTTTGAGCTGCGACTGAAAGTGGCAACCAGATTTGAATTGATCCCCCCAAAAAATGATCAAGGTTTACAAAGGAACTCACGCTTAACCAGCAAAGTTTGGGAGATTCAACCGTTTATTTGGTGCTGGACTGTATAAACCGACTCCTGATATTAGAAAACACGACCACATTTCAATTAATAGTGAAAGATTATATTTATCATTAATCAAATACATTTACATTGTAACTGCCTCTAAGTTACAATCAGCTGCGTCTGTGGGGGGGGTTTCATCAAGATGGCCCATGCAGGAGATGGGTGTGGGCCAGACGACACACACAAAAGACATTCAGTACCCTCCACAGGAAGTCCTTACAGTTCTGTACTCTTGTATAAAGGTCTGTCTCAACAGATAGATCTTGGGTGAAGATATTTAGAAGACAGACAAGCGAACATCGCTGTTGAAGCCCCCCTATGGTGCTACCTTTAATAAATTCTTCTCCCCACAAGAATTCTGGTCTGGTCTTACTTATTTTGTATTAGAGGAATTTAATACATTGGCGAGCCACCCAAACTACTGCCACTACACAGGAAAGACATCCATTTGACGGAATATCCTGGTCATTCCACGACCACAGGTTGTGTCTTCCGACATTTTTGTTCTTCTACTCTTCCAATCCATGGAAAGCAGATGGAACACGGAGCTGGCTTTGTGCACAGGGGCATTGTCAGGCCCCAAACATGCCCCAAACCATGACACTTCCTCCTCCACTTTTCACTGACTTCTTTACACACTTTGGGTTCAGTCTTTCTCCAGTTTGTCGCCGAACATAATGTTTCCCATCGGACCCAAATAAATTAAACTTGCTTTCATCACTGAAGTGAACTTTGGACCAGTTCTCCTCTGTCCACACAACATGCTTAGTCTAGCCTTTTGATTCTTTCTGCTAATGAGAGGTTTGGTCACTGCAGAGTGGGCTTTCAGTCCAAATGCTCTTAAACGTCGAGACACTGTATGACGAGACAGATCCTTAACCTGTTCAGCGCTGAACTGGTGAGCAATTCCAGCTGCAGTGTGGAAACGATTGCCCATTGAGATCCTCCACAGTATCCTGTCCTCTCTTGTATTTGTCTTCCGTGGACGACCAGCCTTCTTGGCGGACTTGAATGAGTTTGTGATGTTGTAAAGAGTCAATATTCTTGAAATCACAGATTTGGAATGACCAACTTGTCTTGCTATGGCTGATAAGGTCATCCCTTTGGCCTTCATCTGGACAACCTGCTGCCGGAGGCTTTCAGTCACTTTAGAACGGCCCACCATCTTGCAGAGTCAGTGAAACTGGAAGTTAGGCTGCCAGTTAAATAGGGGTTGACAGATAATCAAGGAAATTAGCACCAGGTACCAGATTAACACCAATAACTGGGAGGTATCTGAAAGTGTTCTCTAATTTTGATCAGTGTGTTTTCTGCAAAATAATGTTTTTTTTTAAATGCCTTAGTTATTTTGTGGAAAAGGTGTTCTGGTAGCATGGTATAGACAAGACAAAAACTCCTTCAACTGTTGAGCAGTGAAGATGACATTATTTCAGAATTGTTCAATTGTTTATAAATTGTTCTCTAATTTTGATCGCCAGTGTATATTAGAAAGTGGTAGTGGTTAAAGTTCTAGATTATTGATAGGAGAGTCAGGGTTCAAGCCCCGATATCGCCAAGCCGCCACTCTCAGGGCCCTTGAGCAAGTCCCTTAACCCTTTGTGTATCCCCCTGTATCATGTCAGAACCCTGCTTCCTAAAATCACTGGGATATGTGTGTCTGTGTTTGTGTGTTGCAGATTCAAGAGTGGGGTCCATTCGATCTGGTGATAGGTGGGAGCCCCTGCAATGATCTCTCCATCGTCAACCCAGCCAGGAAAGGACTCTTCGGTATGCCGTGTCTCTGTGTGTTTTATTTACGTATGAAAACTGTATGAACAACATATAACTACTAGTCTAAATATACAAATATAATAATATCAAGTTCTATTCGATCAGTGCATAAAATGTGTGTGTGTGTGTGTGTGTGTTATGCAGAGGGCACCGGGCGACTGTTTTTCGAGTTTTATCGCCTGCTGCACGAGGCTCGTCCTAAAGAAGGAGACGAGCGGCCATTTTTCTGGCTCTTCGAGAACGTCGTGGCCATGGGAGTGAGCGACAAGAGAGACATCTCGCGCTTCCTCGAGGTATACACTCATATACACACACACACACACACACGTGTGGAGTGTTGGAACTTTCCGTGAAGGTTGACTAACCCAGAGTGTGTCCCCTCAGTGCAACCCAGTGATGATCGATGCCAAGGAGGTATCCGCTGCCCACCGTGCACGCTACTTCTGGGGCAACCTGCCTGGCATGAACAGGTGATAAAAGCAAAGCAATGGAAAAAAAAAAACATATACTGAACATTTCAGGAAAATTCACCTCGAAAAACTGGGAGACAGGGGTGGATCACAATGTATTTCAGTGTATAAAATATATATTGGATATATTGTGCCAGTTTCCTCGACCGATTCACAGCACTCTTCATCTTCAGGAAGAGGGCAAAGTCTGCAGGAGCCAAATTTGGCAAGTAGGGTGGGTGCAGAAGTGAGATCGTGTATGTCAGCGAGCGTCATGGTGAGTGGCTTCGACATATCCTGGGGGTTGAGCTCGTTGAAGGTGGTCTCTCTTCGTCTTCCGCTCTCGAAGCTGCTCAAAACACCCCGGATGACCCGTTGCGGCGTCGCCGTACGTCAAACGTATGTCACGGCAAAAGTCTCCGTGGCAGATTTGCGCAGAATTTCACCTTGTCCGCGATAAACTTTGCAGACGTAGACATAGGAAAGCTTGCGTCTTCAGGATTGTCCAAACTGCGGTGTCCGTCGGTACGCCGATTTAAATTCGGTTTCAGTACATTTGTTTTTGACTTCAGTAAACCGACTTAATTGATTTAATTGTTTATAGACCAATATAAAAATATGCACCCCAGTGTGAACATCCTGTGCTTCAGTGTTGGAACCCCTCGATTTTCATGCCACCCCTTTGCACCCCATAAATAATTTTCTAGATCCGCCCCTGCTGGGAAACACGTTCAACAATTACCTCATTATAGAACTACTGGGTTTTACCATAGAATTTATGAGATCCTGAGCAACTCAATAAATTTGAGGATGGATTTGGACTGGTACTTTACAATGGCTCAGGACCAAAGTTTGCGTGAACAGTTGTGAACACCTCAACAGTGATGGAACTGTAAAGAATGGACGTTCTGTGGCCCCCAGGTGAGTCTGGTTCCTCTTAAGGTTTCTTCCTCATGAAGTCTCTGGGAGTTTTTTTATTGTAACAGTCGCCACTGGACTCGCTCATTTGGGATACAGTTATAAGGAACAAAATGTTAGGCACGAAACTTATACATTCCAACTTTTGAGTCTCGAATTAAATAGCAACGATATCACATTAATATTCAAGACTGTTAATCTCGTTTTTTTTTCCCCCCGTAGGCCGTTAACCGCCATGGTGAACGACAAGCTCGACCTGCAGGACTGTCTGGAACACGGACGCACGGCCAAGGTGAGGTCTTCGTGTATAAAACCTGCTAAACAAAAGCATTGTGGAAACGAGAATGTAGATTCGATTCGTCTAGTAGAGGGTGCTGTTTTTTTTGCCGTACATCTAATTCCATCCAAGAAACTAATGGTGTCGATGCTTGAAATGAAAGAACAGTTCAGCGCAACGATTCCTGATGTACTACAGTATATGTTTGGATCTTATATATATATATATATATATATATATATATATATATATATATATATAACAAACTTGTTCCAGCACGACATTGCCCCTGTGCACCAGCTCCATGAAGATCTGCTTTCCATGGGTTGGAAGATATGGAAGATCTCCTGCTATGCTATAGAGCTCCAATTCTATTGAACAGCTTCAGGATTAATTTGACCACCACCCAAGGCCTCCTCACCTCACCTACATCATTACCTGAATTTACTAACACCCTTGTGGCTGAATTGTCACGAATCTTTACAAATTCTCCCTAAAGTCAAGTGAAACATCTTATATGAATGTTATATTCTATATTAATGAATAGACTTAAGTGATAGTATTAACATTAGTATTCATTCGTTCAGTTAGGAGGCATTTTTTGTGAGGTTCTTTGTGAATTTTTCGATGCTCTCAGCAGTTTATGATGTTCCTAGCGTGTTCTGGAGCGTTGCGATTGGGTGTGTTGGCAGAGGGGGCGTGGCTAACCGACACCGCGTTTGTGTTTCAGTTCGATAAGCTGAGAACCATCACCACTCGCTCCAACTCCATCAAGCAGGGCAAAGACCAGCACTTCCCCGTCTTCATGAATAACAAGGAGGACATCCTGTGGTGCACTGAGATGGAAAGGTATGGATGGATTATTGATTGATAGGAGGATGAATGGGTGGAGAGATGAATAATGGATGATGTTGAATGGAACTCATTGATGTATGAATGATTGACAGATGGATGGATAGATGGATGAATGGGTGGATGAATGGATGGAGGATCGACTTGCACAATAGATAAAATAATTTCCTGAAAATGAATGATGGACTTACTGATGATGGACAGATGAATGGCATCACACTGAGGAGTGGATGGCTGTGTAGAATCATGGATGGGTAGCTATGTTCACTCATCCATTGATGAAGGGGTTATTAGAGAAAAGGATGGATTGATGGGTTCAATGATTGATAGTGTAACACATGGATGGATGGATGGATTAATGAATGGATTAGTGGATGGATTAATGGATGGATCAACTGTTTTAGTTCCAGTTAATCTGGAAAGACATCTTGTATTTAAAAAATTTACTAATGAAACCCAATATAGGATGGATGGACAGATAGATGGATAGATGGATGAATTGATGGAGGTATAAATGGACCATTGGATGGATGGATAGATGGATGGATGGGTGAATTCAGGTCTGGATGAATGGATAATTCGAGACAGATTGAGGAATGGATATAATCCCAGAATACATGAAGTTTGGATAATGGATAGACAGATGAGTGAATGAAAGGAAGGAAAAGTTTGTGCCCTCTTCAAAGGTTCTTGGGTTCCTGAGAAGATTCCTCTGGTGGAACACCAGAATGAGTGTGTAGACCAAGATTTGTTGTGAAACATCACAAGAACTTTTTTTTTCTTCTCCTGTTCAGGGTGTTTGGATTTCCTGTCCACTACACGGACGTGTCCAACATGAGTCGTCTGGCCAGGCAAAGACTCCTGGGAAGGTCGTGGAGCGTCCCGGTGATCAGGCACCTGTTCGCACCGCTGAAGGAATACTTCGCCTGTTACTAAAAACCCCGCCCACCAGAGTCACGCCGTGCCATCCCGCG
>JAAIIK010000403.1:128513-131196 GCA_014706435.1 Silurus glanis
CCAGATTTTCAAGGGTGTCCTTGTGAAATGAGACACTGATATCTCTCTGCTTTAAAAAGGCAGACTGTAAAGACATTTCTCTGCCACTTTCCAGACTCGGCTTCCCCACAGTCACTGGAATGAAAGTCCTTCAGCAGTGCTGGTCCTCGCCAAACCGAACTCCGTCCCCCGTGCTTGCCCCGTACACACCCCCAACACAAAAATCGTTTTCCCTTATCGGAGTCTCCTCTGCTGTGGTGCTGTTCGACTGTGAATGAACCTATAACCTTCGGTAGCTAATCTCGGAACCACTACTGACCCATCACGATGATAGTAAAAGATATTTGTAGGTCCTCTATCTAGCTACCATATCGCTGTAATAATACCGTGGAGCTTCAAGGGTTCTTTTGAAACGGGTGGCAGGCTCACCAACCAGAACTCCAGGCGCTGCTGGAGTCGGGCAAATTCCATCGCAACCAAAAAAAAGGGCTTGGACCTACTTCTTTTACCTATTTGAATGACTTCTTTCTTCTAGCATACTCACTAATAACAAGATGCTGTGAACTGGGACATGTGTAAATTTCACAGCGCAAAGAAACAACGGACGCTGCGACTCCTTTAGCGTGCTGCATAAAACTCATTTAACAAATAAGCTAACGTTAGCTTCCCAGTGGTAGCTAGCAAACAAAACCGAGGGCTTTTTTTTTTTTCTGACTCAGCACAATTTCTTTGGACGCCAAAGAAAAGCTCTCACACAAGTGACTTTTTTGTTTCTGTCTTTCTTTCTTTTGAACTTGCCGCATCGGTTAATTCCTCCACTTTATACTTTCGAGGACCAGCACTGATCATAACAAGTGTTAAGAAAAGTGGCCCTCATTTGCAAACTAACATCCAGACAGCTAAAATCCAGAAGCTAAGCCTGGCTTTTGGCATTAAAAAGAAAAAAAAGATGCGTCGAAACGCATCCGAGTATAACTCAGGCCCACACACCATCCTTTTCCGGACTTACTTCCTGTGTGGCCGAGACGGGACTCCATTCAGCCGAGTTTCAGCAGCAAACCAACTGTACATAGCTCTGTTTGCCTTTCGTTAGCATTCGATCATGTTTTGTGCTCTGGGTGTGTTTTCTGAATCCGTGTAGGCTAATTTCGGTGTGATCCTAGGCTGTGTTAGCGTAGCTGTTGTGATTAGGAGACTGGCCAAAGGCGGAGCGCGATTCTAATAAGCTGAGACAGTGGTGGTGATGACGATTGACGATAATAATGGAGGTGATGGTGGTGGGGGGAGGTCAATCTGCGAATTTACGAATTTTCCTTCCTTTCTTTTGCGTATTTATTAATAGTCACAAACGAGAAAGAGAGGACAAATTCAAGAGCTGACCAATAACGCAGTCGACAGCTTTACGAAGGAGGAGGGTCCCTTCACAGGCTCGTTTTACGATCTACACCGAGCGCAAGGGGGGGGAAAGGGGTTTAAAATAATAAAAAAAAAAAAGACGGGGGGAAAAAAAGGTGCTATACAATTTATTCTTAAATGATTTAATAAAAATAAATAAGTAAATAAATATAGAAGTGAAAAAAAATATATTGTCGGGGGGAAAAAAAAAAATTAAGGATTGACCGGTCTTGACAAATGACTGTTTTTATGTTGTCGTAGTAATGGATTTAAGAAAGAATAAAAGCAAGAAAGAAAAAAAAAAAAAAGCACTATTATTTTACTCTTTTATGAATATATTAACAAAATGCATTTTAACTTTGTACTTGATGATGTAAAAGTAGAAAACAAAAAAACAAAAACAAACAAACAAAAAAAAACAGAAATTTCATGTGTTTTAGCCTAGACATCACTGTAGTATGAGCGTCTTGATGAGGAAGTCATTCTGTTAGACTGGACACTCGCTCCATCCTGAAAGGTTTCTGTGCACTGATACGTAACTCGCTTTAATCCTTGGCAGCGTAATCGACATTACCCAACATTCCTTGCTCCACGTAGTCCGGCTTTTGTTGAATTTGACTGTAATGTTACGTTGTTTTCTCGCATATATATAATGTATGTATATATTAGGGGTGTAACGGTAGATGTCACGGTACAGGCGTCACGGTTCGGTTCGTGTACTCCGATATTGGCGTCCCGAAGGGGGTCTGTGTGATAATGCAACACTAACTCTCACAACAGGAAAAAGCAGAAAAAGAGATCTGCTACACACCAATCCAAAACATTGAATTGAATCTTAAATTGAATGCATTTGATGTTTTTCTGTCATTTTTATGACAGGGTTGGGCTTCACCTTTGAAAGTGTAATATATAGTCTCCTAATTCAAAAGTGGTATTTTTCCTAATTCGATGTAATTTGTACTTTCACATCACAAGACGGTTTTCAGTTCCGTAGCTGATTGCAACCAAACACTACTGGCTGTATAAAATTGACAGGAAAAAAACAGCAAGCACTTTGGATTTGTTGTTTATTTTTGTTTTACTGAAACCGTATCGAACCGTGAACCCCATACCGAGGTACGTACCATACCGAGGTGTGTACCATTACACCCCTAATATATATATATATGACACATGTATATGATTGTTGTTGCCTCGATATTTATTGACTACAGCCATGTCCTACCTTCTGTCCATCATATCTGGTATGTCAGTTGCATCCATCTCTCTCTCTCTCTCTCTCTCTCTCTCTCTCTCTCTCTCTCTCTCT
>JAAIIK010000403.1:131206-152758 GCA_014706435.1 Silurus glanis
TCTCTCTCTCTCTCTCTCTCTCTCTCTCTCTCTCTCTCTCTCTCTCTCTCTTCCCTTTAGTCTCCATCATGCTCCCTCTCTTTTTCTCTCTTTTTTTTTCTACTCGCTCTCTCCATCCGCAGCTGCGTTTCTGCTGCAACTTGCAGACAGCGTGAAGAGACAGAGAGAACGCATGAAAGAAAGAAAAGAAAGAAAGACGAATAGAATGACTCCTTTCTTATGTATTTGTGCTGGGGAACACTTGAATTAAATGTACTGTTTTTGTGCAAAAAAAAACGTTCGTCTTGTCTTTGTTTTCAATGCGGCTTGAATTTGGGCAAAGTATTGGGACACCTGACTTTTCCAGTCGTACACTATATTTCCAAAAGTATTGGGTCACCTGGTCATAAGTACGATATGTGATTTTTGAGCATCGCATCCCACATTTAGTCGCAATTCTCTCTTATAGTTCCCTCCACTCTTCTGGGAAGATGTTTCACTAGATTTTTGGAGTGTGCTTATGGATATTTGTGTTCATCAGCCACAAGGGTGTTATGAAAGGCAGGTACTGATGTACGTGAGGAGACCTGAGGTGCAGTCGTTCCAATTCATCCCAAAGGTGTTCAGTAGGGACGAGAGAAGAGCTCTATAGCAGGCCACTCAAGATCTTCCTCTCCAAAGCATGTAAACCAGATCTTCAAGAATCTCACTTTGTGCACAGGGGCATTGCCATGCTGGAACAGGTTTGGGTTTCCAAGTTCAAGTGAATGCGGTAACAGTTTGGAAAGGAACCACATACAGCTGGAAAGGTCTGGTGACCCAAAACTTTTGGTTATATAGTGTATGTGGTTCTTTCCCAAAGTGTTGGAAGAAGTGGAGGATCTCTTGCTCTTGAGCTCCTACACTATTGAAGTATCTCAGGCAATCAGTATCTCACCCTACCTGCTGTCTGAATAAGCACAAATCTCCACAAAATCTAGTAAAACATCTAGCAGAAGAGTGGAGTGGAACGATTATACCAGCAAATTGGGATCTCAATGTGGTAACAAAATGAAATTGTGTTGAAATAACGAGTCGTTGACGACACCTTTAACATTCGGTGGGTGGGGCTAACCTGAGGTAAAGTTGATGGGTGGAGCTAGTACTGTGTACAAATTACACGAAAAGTTTGAATAGATTTATTGTATATGTAAATAAACTTTTTAAAATGTATTATTACTTTTAAAAATATATTTTTAAAAAAAGGAATTATTCTTGAACATTTTTTTTCTGCTCCTGACAGGATGTGAAAATGTAATACTGATATTTTATACAGAGCGAATATTTTTTTTTTAATCTATGTATCTATAATTTAAAAAAAAAGATTGATCAATTAAAACCAGGAAGTGGAATCGCGTCGACTCTATCACACTTTTTTTTTTATTCCTAACGTATTCTACAAAATAATACAGTACGCTATTTCATGCTGCTTTAAAATAATTATTAGAGTTTTTTTTATTACAAATTATCTACAAATCAAAATATCTACAATTACATGCCAGCAGGGGGTGTGTTACTGAATCTACAGTCTACTGAACAGCTACGAATGAAGTGTTACAGCGAGTAACGGATTATTAGCGGATACCTTGCTAATACTGAAACCTTCTCCCCCCCCGTACAGTGTTTGTGAAAAGTATGGAAACACCAGGGGGTTTTTATTTACGGGTTTGGAGACACATGCGTGCTCTTGTTATTTAAATAAAAGACAAGAACACATGAGTGAATGAGTGAAAGAAACTTCTGTGGACATTTCTGTAAGAACTGTAAGAACTTGTGTAAGATGAAGACCAGGAGAGAAGATGTTAGCATACTGCCTCACCCCCACAGCATGTGTCTCTCAGAAACAATAAAAGACTATACCTGGTAGGATATTCTGGAAATATTTCTTGGGAATGCATCTTTGTAAATTATCAAAAAAAAAAAAAAAAAAAAGGCAGAAATGGAGGGTCGTGTCACAGTCTGGAGTACAAAGGCACCTCGGACGCGACGCTGCCATCTGGAGGCAAAAAGACAGGAGAGGATTTGGCATTACAGCGAAAGCACAAGGTCCAGTATTAAACAGTCAACATAATTATTGCCACCCTGTGGAGAATGTGTTTGTATTTGTGTTATTGTTTAAAAATCTCAAGCTTTACGAGTTACAATCTTCTATTTTATATTAGACCCGGAAAAGGATTTTATTTCTTTTTATTTAAAAAAAAAAAAAAAACCCTGTCGTCCTCGAATCACAAAATGTCCATTGAATGGTCCGCATATGAAATTTAAACGTGAGAAATGACACGTGTCTACATGCAGAAATACCAAACAGTCACTCGGGGTGCCAATAATTAGAATTCTACTACACGTCAATATTTAAGTGCTATTGCATAAGTGTGTGTGTTACTATAGCTCTTTTTTTTTCTTTTTTTTATAAAGAGCTGAAATCTGTTTTCTTACCCAGGGTGTCCCGTATTCTCCTAAGTATGTTTTGGTTCACTCTGTACTCGATCTGGTCAGCTCTGAGAACAGACAAATCAGGTGTTTTAAAAAGACAAATCGGCCAGAGATAAAATGTCATCACTCTAGGATCAGCACGCTAAACATACAGAACTTGCAATTGTCCTATAAAGAGTTTTGACATTATCTTCTTAGTAAGAACTCACTCTATTGTAAGGATCTGAGGGATCCTGCTAGGTATCCACAATTTTTAGTTTTTTTCTTTCCATGTAATTTCCTGGCTTTCCCACCAGATGTCACCATTCTGTCCTTGGGTCCCTTATTTAATTCCCATTGTTTGCCCCTATGTCTAATTAGAACTGTGTGGATAAGTTCCCTATTTTGTGTCAGTTCTTTTTTTTGTTTAAGATGTGTGGTCTGTTTCAGTCTCCAGCCTTTTTTTTCCTGAGATTTGTTTTTATCCTCTTTTCTGTTCTTTTTGACTCGATGTTGTTTTTTTTGGGGGGGACCTGAGTTTTTGGATGTATATTTTTAAAATAAAAATAAATTTTCTGAGTCTGTCTTTCCTCCCCTTTAATCCTTTCACACAATCACATCTTATTACCAACTTATTTGCTCTATAATTTGACTCGAAACATTTTCATGTGCATCCCACGACGTTGAACAAACCGACATTATTAAAACGTGTGCAGTAAGAACAAATTAAACCATTAAAATATATTTAACTTTAAATGATATTAAAACACTTTTACATAAAGGAAATATGAAACATGGTTCTTGGGACACTATGCTTTGCCCCCTCACTCTCACTAAGGTTTGTTGACGGTGGTGTAGTGGGTCGTCTTTTATCCCAGAGATCCCTCATGTCTGTTTTACCTTCTGGTAAATTAATGATTAGAAATATCCAACAGAAAGCCTACTTTATACATACTTTAGATATTCTAAGAAACAGTCCCAAGCCATCCATTATGCTCCATACTAGAGGACGACCGATTCATCGGTTTTGTCGATGAATCAGCACCGATACTGGATTGCAGCTATCAGCAAAAATCCATACTGATAGTTTTTCCAGGTTGCGTTATACAGTACAAGAGCGGCCTCTAGAGGCGAATCACTGATGCTATGTGCAGTTTATCTAAAGTCTCATTTTTTTCATTTTGTATGTTTTTGCATGTCCTTTATTTTCCTCAATATTTATTAATAAATTCATATTTATTTATTTTAGCACATTTTCATGATTCAGTAAATTTTTTTGTAATAAAGTGTTATTGTATGTTTGTTAGTTTGTTTAATCGGGTATCCATTTTCAAAACAAGTAAGTAAGATCCAACCTAGCAATCGGTATCTGTAAAATCCACTACTCCATACCACAAGAGCTTCACGAACCCTTGGTTGAGAAACACTGATATGTGTGAGCAGGTCATTATTCAATAAGCATCACTATCAAAGGGAAGAAGTAACAATAGGCAAGTCTCAATGGTGTTTTCCAGTCTGATGTTTACTCTAATGAAATTATTACTTGATGAAATCCCTACTTACACCTGGCATTTAGATGCAGCTCCCATCCTGACCAAAGAAGAGAGAGCGTTCTTCAGTGTGTCTGAGGACAAACACTCGTACGAGCGCACCTCACCTGAAGGAAGAGATACAAAGTCTGAGGAAAGTATGGGTGCAAGAAGGAAATTAAATCGATTTTGGTCCCAAATGTTTGTGTTTGGTCATACATTTTGGTCATAAATGTTACAACTCAATGGTTAAGGCTCTTGGTTACTGTTCGGAAGGTTACGGGTTAGAGCCCCAGCATCACTAAGGGTTGGGCCCTTGAGCAAGGCCCTTAACCCTCTGTGTTCCAAGGGGGCTGCATCATGGCTGATCCTGTGCTCTGATCCCAGCTTCCTTAACATCCTGGGATATGTGAAGAAATAATTTCACTGTGCTGTAATGTGACATCTAAAAGCATCTATCAACATTTGCGGTGTATCATAAGACAGTAGGTTCATTCTTGTTATGTTTGTTCACTATTGTGTTTATTATATAAAAATATATCAAATATGAAATATTTTTTTAAAAAAGCAAAAAATAAAGTATAAGGGCATACATTAGGTACACTTTCCTGTCAGTGTCCCCAAACATAAACGCCATCGAATCTCCTCGGTCTTGCCGAATGGTTTTGGCAAAACAACTTTTCTTCAGTAGATTTGCTTTTGCTTTTGTCACGTTGCAGTATGAGTAATTCGTCAGATGTACACTTGAAATCAGAGGGCAACGTGGGAACAAAGTGAACAAAAGTGGGCAATTGTTGTTCACTCCGAATTCGGACACTACCGCAAAATGGCTGACACCTGATACAGTGCACTATAGAGGGGACATGAGGCACTTCAGGAGTTGGGGGTTCAATCCCCAGTGCAGCCACTCATGGGCCCATGTGCACTGCCATGAACCCACTCTTGTTGAGGGGTGCTGTATCATGGCTGACACTATGCTCGGACCCCAGTTTCATAACAAGAAAGAATTTCACTGTGCTGTAATGTATGTGGGAGGTGGTAGATCAGTGGTTAAGGCTTTGAAGTTTAGTTTTCAACAGTTTCCCAAAAGTTGTTTGTTCACACTGAAACGCCCTGTACTGCACATGAGCAAAACATGAGACGCATCATTTCCACATGGCCTAAGACTTTGGGTAAGTGATTGGAAGGTTGGAGGTTCGAACCCCAGGATCTCAAAGCTGCCACTCTTGGACACTTGAGCAAGGCAATTAACCCTCTGTGCTCCAGGCGTGCTGTAACATGGCTGACTCTGCGCACTGACCCCAGCGTCCTAACATCGCTGGGATATGCGAAGAAGGAATTTGTGCTTAAGCTTTTTTTTCTTTCTATATGCAACAAGAAAAAAGCTCCAGTAGATGGTACTGGACTCTGGATTGGAAGGTCAGGAGTTTAAATCACAGCACCACCAAGCTGCCGCTGCTGGGCGCTTGAGCAAGGCCCTTATTCCTCAACTGCTCAATTGTAAGTCGTTTTGGATAACATCGTCTCCTAAACGTCGTAAATGAAAAGGCTAATTCGTATTTATACAGCAGTTCCACTGAGGTTAGCTAACTAACTAGCGTGTTCGATAAAAAAAGTTTTCAGAACCTGATTTAATTTGCCTCATGGAACATTAGATACATAACAGCTCATATAGGTTGCAATTAACAGGTAGATTTTGCCCATAAATAAAATGGTACAGAAATTGTTGTCCAGGAAATATGAAGAATTTGTTTGCTGGATCCATAATCCTTCTGATGATACATGCTTGGTGATGCTCACCTGAGAGGATGAGTTTCACGGTGGCAGATCGGACGTCGGGCACAAACCTTTTTTCCGTAAACGTCTGAAATGTTTCCTTGCCCAAAACTTCGAGCACAACCTAAAGATCATTTTGGCACAAAATTACTTCAGGAATCAGTACCCCAGCAGCCGAATCAATGGTCCGTCTGGAGACATGTGAACTCTAACTCTAATCACCTGGTACGTCTCAATAAACGGTTTGAGAATGCCACTGAGGAAGACAACGGTGTCCTGGGCTTCTCCGATCACACTCAGTGCATGGTCTTGGATGCTCAGAGCTCCGCATCGCAGCAGGCCGGAGCAGCCCTCTTCAAAATCCTGAGATGTTGGTGGAAGAAGGATAAAACACAAGATGAGACTAAGGAGGTGCCATTATGAAGTGTCAGGAATCAAGGGGACCTTATTAGCAAACGACGACCATTTCAACTATTCGCAACGATGCGTCAACATAAAAGTTAATGATATAATGCATCGATTCAAAAAGTGTACCTAGGAAAAGACAAGTTGCCATTTGTATCGCAATGCATCGTTTTTAACACATATGCATCGCTAAAAAACTAACGTTTTTTTTTTACACTTATTAGTAAAGGCTCTATACTTTTATTATTTAGAAAGTGACCAATAATTTGTAACAAATATTATATTTTATTTTAGATCGATTTCTCGTCGCATCGCAACCCTACGGAGAGTCAAATTGAATACAGATTAACATGGCAGAGGTAGAGCTGCGTCTTCCTAAAGAGACAGAACGGGAAAAGAACCTCTGCTTTTATTTCCTTTTTGAACGTATCGTATTGTTGGCTACGCTTCGAGATGCGAAACTTGTTCTATTGTCTTCATAAATAAAATCCACAAATACCACGAAAGGTTCTCGATTTCACGATGAGTTCGGGTCTCACCTGCACCGTGTGTCCAGGAATGAAGATGAACTCGTTTGCCAAGAGGTCTTGCAGGAAACGAAAGCGGCCAAAGACGTCCTCTGGAGAGGAAACAAAACCAATCATTGGAGAAACTCATGCACAAAAGACACTGCTGTTCTTCTTATTCTGAGTTAATAACACTTGAGTGCAAAGCGTTCTTGCGTTCTTCTTGGTCACACAAGTCAGATTTGATGTCATTTTTACTTACAAATCCGATGTGACTGCTGAATTTGCTTGGTCTAATGAATTTAATGAATGAAATCAACTGAATTAATTTTCAATTTGAAGCATGAGAAATTAAATGGCTTCAAACTCTCAAGCAGTCCATTGCAGAGGTGGGAAGTAATGAAGTACAAATACTTCGTTACTGTACTTAAGTAGATTTTTCTGGTATCAGTACTTTACTCCACTATTTATTTTTCAGACAACTTTTTACTTTTACTCATTACATTTTTACACAAATATCTGTACTTTTTACTTCTTACATTTTGAAAACAGGCTCGTTACTTTAGTTTTAATCCATCGATTTGGTGAAATATCAAATTTTTCTTTTCACTGCGCGCTGATTTCAGCCGAACAACCGATTTCCTGTTACTGCGCGTCTTTTTCAATCCGCTGGTGTATAAAGTCCTGACTCTCACTCTTTACGAAGATAAGAATCAGCAGACAGAAGGCAGTAAGAAGTTTGGGGTTAACGTGGATGAGACAGAGACTCAGTAAACATGACTGAGAACAGACACATTCATGATCATCATCATCTTTTCTCTGCTTGTGTTCTGTATGTAGATGTTCAGCCTGGACACATTCATTAGGTAACAAAATTTTTAATTAGTATTTTATTTATATATATATATCTTCTTCTTCTTCTTCTTTCGGCTGCTCCCATTAGGGGTCGCCACAGCGGATCATCCGTCTCCATACCACCCTGTCCTCTACATCTGCCTCTTTCACACCAACTACCTGCATGTCTTCCCTTCACCACATCCATGAACCTCCTCCTTGGCCTTCCTCTTTTCCTCCTACCTGGTGGCTCCATCCTCAGCATTCTTCTACCAATATAATTCATGTCCCTCCTCTGCACATGTCCAAACCATCTCAATCTCGCCTCTCTCACCTTGTCACCAAAACATCCTACATGTGCTGTCCCTCTAATAAACTCATTTCTAATCTTGTCCATCCTCGTCACTCCCAACGAAAACCTTAACATCTTCAGCTCTGCTACCTCCAGCTCCACCTCCTGTCTTCTACTCAATGCCACGGTCTCTAATCCATATATATATATATATATATATATATATATATATATATATATATATATTTGGCTGTCAAAATTCAAATTATTTTAAACTGCACTAAATGTTATTAACGCGCTATCAATTCAGCGCGCATTTCTGTTTTTACCATTTTTATAAAAAGAAATGTAAATACCTAAACAAATAACTAAATATAAAAGAGGCGAAATTAAAACCTCCAGCAAAACATACACTTATTCACGACGTCCCTTCTTTACTTAGATATAAAATAAATAAATAAACTCCACCGAAAAATATTTTTTTAATCAGTAAACTTTTGTTTTATTTCTGCGCCAAGTCTCAAATCAAACACCAAATCTGCCATGATTCACACAATTTACCCTCTGGGTGGCGTTTTGTGGGTTTTTCCCTCATAATGGCAAAACGAACTTAAATTACTGTCTTTATTGATCGTAGAGATAAAAACAATACATCATTCAAATCTGTAAAATGTCTATGATTATATATATATATGAAAGCTTCTTCACTTGACTTGAAGAGGTGCACTTTCTCCGGTATCACCTCATTAACTGTCCGTGTGGAAGCATAGCAAAGGCTCTTGATGTCCACACATCTCTGCACTGTTATAGCCTTTATATTTAATCACTGTACATATGCTTACATATATATCACATGCTGTACATATGCTACATATTTATCTGTACTATTTGAACGATTGCTACTTTTTGCACTTCTGGTAGATGCCAAACTGCATTTCGTTGCTGTGTACCTGTACTATGCAATGACAATAAAGTTCTATCTATCTATCTATCTATCTATCTATCTATCTATCTATCTATCTATCTATCAAATATTAATATGATGTGAGGTCCAGTTAACAGCTAAAACAGGTAGAAGTAATAACTACTTTTTACTTAAGTACATGTCAGAGCCAAGACTTCTTTACTTTCACTTAAGTAAAAAGGTATAATCAGTACTTCAACCTTTACCTGAGTATTTTAAAACATGAGTATCTGTAGTTCTACTTAAGTAATGGATGTGTGTACTTTTGCCACCTCTGGTCCATTGAAACTAAGCTTTCACAGAGGATAGATATATAAAAAAAAATCCACACACCTACAATTTGAGTACAAAAGTGTCCTATGTGGTACATTGTATCATGTATAATATATAATTTGCACACAAACCTTTGCTGTGGCTTGGAGCCATTGCCATGGCAGCAGCCACCAGTGCAGGCCGAGTAAACACGTGCAGTGCTTGGTTCCTGTAGGAGGCGCACATGAGCACTGAGGACGCTCGCCTGAGCACGGCCTCCTCTTGAGTGATGGGTCCTGGCCCCTCCTCTTCGACCAGTCGGACACGCCCGTTCTCAGACTGCACTACAGCGTGATGCAGGGCCATGCTGGAGGACATCACCTCCAAATCGGAAAACTGTGCTGAAAAAAGTACAAAAAGTGCAGTGACACTGTATTTCATAAGAGGGCAAATGAGAAGTATGGGCTCGAATATACTTTTTACACACCCTTTTCTTTATTTCTTCCAAGGAAGAGCCTAAACTGACCCCTTACATGTATTAATGTGCAGGTTGTATATCAGTACAGATTTGCTGTCCACTGAAAATCTGTACTGATATACAACCTGCACATTAATACATGTAATTTACCGGTTGTTGCTGTGATCCTCTTCCACTCCTCTATAATGACATCACGGAGCTGCTGTCACAGTACATGTTGGAATCCGTGTTTTCTCAATAAACCGCAGCTCCCCAGTTTTTGTTGGCAGTTATTTAGACAATAACGGTTAATTTCAGAGGACAGTCAATCTGTACTGCTATACAACCTGCACATTGACTTCTCTAAAATATATCCAAGTTTCATTTCTATAATATTATCCCTTGAGAAGATACTAAAATGGTTGCTTAAATGAAAGGGGTGTACTCATTTTTGTGAGTGTCCTGCGTGTATCTGCTTCTCAGTCCTTTATAATCCACCACAGAAGCTTGTTTCAAAAAAACAAAAAAATTCATAAATCTCTGAAAAACACTGTCAGGATATTACTTATACTAACAGTAACAGTAAAATACAGTAAGAAAAACAGTTAAAACTAAAATATTTACCTATAATAACCTATATCAGAAACAATTACCTATATTGACCTATAGTAATATAGTCACCTACAGTAAGGATAACATATGGTAACCTTCAGTAAACTATGGCATCACATAGTAAGCAACAGTAACCTATAATAACCTTTTAGTAACCTAAAGCATGGTAAATAATAGTAACCTACAAAAAGCAATAGTAAACTTTGGTAAATTTGTAACCTACAGTAAGCATCCTATAATAACTTTTTAGTAACCTAGAGTAAGCAATAACTAATAGTTTAATTTATATTTATTTGTATTTATCTGTTTATTTACAATGGATATTGTCTCAAAGTATTTTCCTTATAAATGTAAGTTATCAGTAACCTACAGTAACCTTTGGTAAATAATTATAATATAGTTGCCTACAATAAGGAAGAGTAACCTATAATAACCTTTCAGTAATCTATAGTAACCTCTGATAATTAATAGTAACCTACAGTAAGCATTAGTAATAAAGTTACCTAGTAAACTAATAGTAATCAATAGTAAGGAAAACCTATAGTTTCCTAAGGTAACATACAGTAAGCAATAGTAACCTATAGAGTAATCCCCTGTATGTAATTTACCGCGGTTTAAATCTCGCGGCCCCGGTTTTTGCCACATAACTAATTTGTTTGGCTGATTTTCCCGGTTACTATAGCACGATAGACCGAGAAACTTACAGGGAATTGTTTTTATGGAGTTTAATGTTAAATTAATGAAATGTATTATTAGAAATATAATTATTCATTATCAAATGAAGTCGAATGTTGATACAGTACGGTACAAAAAGTGAACAACGCGGTGACGTGTATTTTTAATCCCGCCTCTTTTTTGACATCATAGGACACAACCAATAAACAAGCAGAGAAACTACGCATAGGCTACGCTACTGCAGAACTGTATACTGTATTTCTATGAATTGACACAAAATTCATCTCGCTATATTCTTACACATGTTTCCTGTGTGTGTTTAAAGTGTGTGGAAGGAAGATTTACGGCTTAAACGATTAAAAAATATAAATTTTTTGCATTTTTGGGGTGGCGTACGATTTATCGCGGTTTTTCGTTTTCAAGTGGGGATTACTGTGATATACTATGGTAACTGAAACCAAACAACAGTAAGCAATAGTAAACAATATTAATAACTAGTAGTCTGTAGTAGGCAACAGTAACCTATAGTAGTATTTTAGTAACATATATTACCTTATAGTACCAATGATATCCTATAATAACTAGCATGAACCTATAGTAGCTTTCAAACTAATTCAAAACACTGTCCTAAGGTAATCTAGAGTAGTGTCTGGTAACGAATACCAATGGCAGCCTATAATAATCAAAATAAATAGCCGAAAGTTATTTAGAGCAGCAGTCCCCAACCTTTTTTGCGCCACGGCAGACAACATTTTCACGGACCGGCCTTTAAGGTGTGGCGGATTTTCTTTTCTTTCTTTCGGCTTCTCCCATTAGGGGTCGCCACAGCGGACCATCCGCATGTTTGATTTGGCACGTTTTTACGCTGGATGCCCCAGGCTTGGGACCGGCACTAAGGCTTGTGCAACCCTAATGGCTGGGGTTGGTTCCCTGACTGGGGATTGAACCCGGGCCGCAGCGGTGAGAGCGCCGCATCCTAACCACTAGACCACCAGGGAACCTTAGGTGTGGCGGATAAATACATCAAAATAAAATGATACGACCATAAAAACTGGTATTTTCTAAATATAATAATAACCGTGAATCCACTGTGTTGTTTTTTGTTCATTTTGCTCGCTTGGGTGTTTGAATTTAGCGGTAATAAATTATGTATTAGCGGCTGGAGCAGCCCCTTTAAGAAGGTAGTGGATAGAGGTAAGACATGTGACTGAGGCATCATGACATTCATCTAGAGTGAGTCATAGACAGATGTGGCGGAGAGAATCCGGTCATTTTCCAAAATAAAACATCTTTCAGAATCAGATGATAAATAAAAATGGAAATAATGTAGGTTAGGTATTCTTTCTGTGCGGCCCGGTACCAACCCGGGGGTTGGGGACCACTGATCTATAGGATAGAACATTGATGTATATGAGCCAATAGCATCCTAATAAAGCTGATACAGTAACCTACAACACAATCTTGGAACAAATATCAACAGTAACTGAAACAGTACCAGGCCAGTCGATCTGGGCTCCAAGTTGAGAAGCAAGCGTCCTCAGGCGCAGGGTTTTCTGGATAAACGCGTTCCAGTCCAAGTCATCGGGGTTCTGCAGGAGTATCAGAGCCATGAGACTCCATGGGCTGAGGACCGAACCTCGCTCCTGCAAGTGCACCACCAAGTGAGCGACATCACCAACAAACTCCTGCAGATCGGCGCTGAGCTTCAGTGGCAAATCCCTGAGAGAGAAAGAGAGATTATTCATCATCAAGTCATGATCTCGCTGTTTCTATAGCAACCTTAGCAACCATACACTTCTTAAAAAACTGAATGTTAAGCACTTGACATGTTACCTGGGGATCAGGTTGTACTGACCGCGCTGGATCCTCCCTTTAGCCATCTCTCTCACGGACACCGGGTTCCCAAAGTATACGTGCATGCAGCCGTAGTTCTCCTCCAGAACTCTGCGAGCCTTAAGCAGACCCTGTACATACACATCGCAGTTTTACCAAAGCTACTACCATACCTTGTGCATATTCCACATTAAATGTTGCATAAAACGGATAAAAATCAACACAATACTGCATGACTTGAAAAACATCAAGAATCACCTGAGGTACAAGAGAAATAAAACACCTCGGTGCTGTTATATGTGCTTCCTTTTCTGATTATTTCTATATTTTCAGCACATCTTGAAGTGTGTCATTCCCAATTTCCCTAAAAAATTAAAAGGATTAGTAGGTAAGTGTGAAGGACGGCACCCTGGTGGTCTCGCTGGGTTTGGGAACGCCGAGCAGCTCGTGGGCGAGCAGAGATTCCTCCAGGACGCGATCGTAGCTGATGCTGATGGGAACCAGGGTGATGTCGTACACCTCGCCTTTGAAGAACGGCTCCAAGACCATCTGCATCATGCCTACACACACATTTCCATCCGATCGGATTTCAGCCGCAACATCACAGGGTTTCGAAATCTGCCATAAGGCCTTCGAAAATAAAATTTACATCTACAAGGAATATATGACTAACTTCGCTGACCCGTGTTTTAGCATGAACCTTTAATGCGATTAGCTTACCCAATTTGGGTTTCAAGGACTTCAATGTCCTGCTGCGAAGTCCTTCCACGAAAAACTCCAGAGGAGCAAATCCTGTCTGGAAAAACACACAAAAAAAAGGACGGTTTTATTTGAGCGAAAAGTGAAATAAATACAATTTATTTGCTAACAACTTCTCGATATTGGCTAACCTAGCCAAGTAGCTCCAGTATACACAGGGCCGTGCTAGTGTGAACAGCTGACTAGTTAGCTTGACTTCTTGTGGTATTATATTATAGCTAGCTATTTATCTAACAAAATAATTGAAAGTGGAATCGGGAATTGCAAAAAGTGGAATTGTACCTCTCGATAATCAGTATCTAGCGAGCGATCAAAATAACAAGCCTGAGTTACTAGCCAGTTAATGAATGCTAGGTTAAAGGATGTGGGATCTAGTTTTATATACTATATGGACAAAAGTATTGCGACACCTGATTTTTCAGCCACGTGTGGACCTTTGCACAAAGTTGGATCCTCACAATTGTACAGGACGTCTTCGGATGTGGTAGCGTTACATTTTCTCTTCACTGAATCTCCTGCTATAGAGCTCCAAACCTATTGGGATGAATTGGTCACTTCCTTCAGGACCTGACTTCACTTGTGTCTGAACGAGCAGAAATCTTCAAAAAATCTCCACAAATTCTAGTGGAACATTTCCCCGGAAGAGCCGAGCTTATTAACTGCAAATGTGGACTTGTGAAATTTGATGTTCAAGAAGAAGGTTATGGTCAGGTGTCCACTAACTTGTAGTATATTGTAATTGTTTTACCCGCACTATGGTCCTGACGTACTCGGACAGCACGGCCCAGTAGAGCTTATCCGAGCCGATCGCACGGCGAATAAAGAACGCTCCGGACCGCCGCAGGACCTCACCAACCAGAGACATTCCCATCAGCGCTGGAGGAGAAATCAGTAACGAGAAACAAGAAGTTCTTGCACATCAAAAACAAACCCAATGTCAGTTTTTCCACTTGTCCCTAATAGATACTTGCGAATTCCAGCTGCGATGACGGGAACAGACAGGTCGTAGGTGAACATGATGTAGGAAAGCACCAGGAAGTCGATGTAGCTCCTGTGATTTGGCATCAGGATCACCGGGTGCTCCTGAATGGCCTGTTGGAGCTGAGAGGGGGCGGAGTTATCGGATCACCACGCGCGTTCATTTATATAGCTAGCAGTTAAAACTCAATTCAGCTCTTTTCGTTTTTTTTTTTTTATTTGATCATTTTGGTAAAAAATCCTGTCATGTGACATAAACTATATTTAATTTTGGTCGGATATCTTTTTTTAATTGACACTATACTAAAATTTGTCTAGTTTTTACACGTTTTAGTACAACAGATAAGCCGGAAATGTGTACAATTCTTCGTAAAAAATCGTGAACACAATACAATTGTAAACAGGAGTGCTTAAATGATTAACTATCCAACGTCCAAATAAAAGCTGACATAATTAGCTAGCTAGTTATTACACATACCACCCAGCAAATTTGAATAAATTAGGATAAAATTTGAATAAAATCGCCACAATTGTTACATTTTCAGAGTATGCGAAAAAAAACAAAAAAAAAATGACTTGACGACTGACCCGTGCGAGTCCGTCCTCGTTCACCCGTATGGAGCTGAAGAGCCTCTTGAACATTTTAGTGAGAGCGAAAGCCATGAGGCGGATGAAGCTCAGCTGCAGGTTCTGACTCATCTCCTCCAGGATGCTCGTGGCCTCGTCCTTCACGCACTCGTACGGCTCACCCGTCTCTGCAGCGATCTGCGTGGAGTGTGGAGATATATTCAGATCTGCTCAGAGAACTCTCTGACCTCTTTTCCATCTCATGAGTTTGAATCTTGGTCATGTGACCTGGTCAATCGGATTTATTTAGAGATCTATATGAGGTGGTATCAAAAGGGTTACACGTAGTCACAGGGAGCAAAGACCTTCATAGGTCAGTAAACAAAGTACTTTCTTGGAAATATCGAAACTTTTTGAGACCCTCTCATCTGACCTTTCCTGCCGTATGTGGTTCTTCTCCAAACTACCAAAAAGCTGGAGGTCCACAATTGCACAGGACGTCTTTGAATGCGGTATAATACCCAAAACCCAAAACCTGCTCCAGCATGCCAATGTTGTACAAAGCGAGCTCCATGGAGTTATGCCTTACATAGTTTGGAGAGGAAGATCTTGAGTGGCCTGCTATAGAGCTCTGATCTCATCCCTACTGAACACCTTTGGAATGAATTGGAACGCTGCGTGCACCTCAGACCTCCTCACCTACATCAGTACCTGCCTTTAGTAACATTCTTGTGGCTGATGAACACAAACGTCCACAAGCACACCACGAAATCTGGTGGAACATCTTCCCAGTAGAATGGAGAGAACCTACATACATAGGACTACGGTTATCATGAACACGTCTGACCTCATAACCTCAACAATGATGGAACTGTAATGAATGCCATTTGGTGTCACCGAGATTAGTGTGGTTCCTCAGGTTTCTCAGGGAGTTCCTCCTCACCACCATCACCACTGTACATTGGAACACTGTATATTCGTGATCGAATTTCCTGTGCTATGGAGATTTTGTAGCTGCATTTTCTAATATCTCACCTCGGAGATGACGTAGCGTAAATACTGCGACTCCTGCACCATCCTGTTGAGGGCGCTCACCGAAACAGGCGGGACCTGAGCGCTGAACATCCTGAGAGCGTGGCTGATATCACTGCCCCGCCTCCTTTCCTCCAGGACGTCGAAAAAGTTTTCGGGTTTTAAGGCGTGCGCTCTCTGTGGCAGAGGAGAACGAGCTGACGTTTCTCTCAGCGTAAATGTATATCGTCACGTCACGTGACGGACAAGACGTGAAGATGAACAATTGGATTATACATTATTATACAATATTATTCGGCAATAGAAGAAATTGAATGTAAGGTTGTGTGAGACGCCTGGATACATTTTTGCATTAACGTATTGGGATGAACAAATTTCTCATTTTTCAAAATATTCTAAATAAATGATTTTGTTTTAATTATACATTTTTAATGTCCAAAAGAACTAAATTTAGAACCGATCTTCATCTCTGGAAAGCTGCTTTGGGACACGGGTGAAAAAAAGCGCTTTACAAATAAAATCAAACCGATCTACATTAAATAATCTTGATATGATATTTATGTAAAATAAATAAATAAATAAATAAATAAAACAAAAGCAAAACAAACTAACAAAAAAAAGTTTTAATCATACATTTACAATATTTAATAAGCAAATGATTTATGCATTTATTATTATTATTATTATTATTATTATTATTGCTGTTATTATTATTATTATTATTATTATTATTATTATTATACATTGTATTATTGACTGCCATCTTTCTAGAAATTCTTGAAAGATCTTTATAATTTCAAAGTCTGGAATTTTTAGAGGAACAATATAAATAATAATAATAATAATAATAATAATAATAATAATAATTATTATTATTATTATTATTTATCAAATAATCAATCATTAGTTAATCACTTTTATTGGGGGGGGTTGTTTGTTTGTTTGTTTGTTTATTATTTTAAAAAGGTGTTTGTTTAAGACTAGTAATGAGTTTCTCGGCTTGAGTAACAAACTTAAAAGAAATTTCGCACTACTTTTTCTCACACACACACACTGAAGAATAAAACATTCTCATACCAGTACACGGTCCATGGCTCTGCGTCTCAGCAGCAGGTGCACGCGCTTCCTCCAGCCGGGTACCGAATAATTTCATGCGCGAGCCCCAATCACCGGCTCCGGTTTGGGCAACTCCTCCTCGGAGCGGTTTGCGCGCGCGACCTTCTGCACCGGGAGCAGCTCCTTCCACGTGCTGCGCAGATTCGACTCCCTTTGTGAGGAGAAAAAAAAGAGTCGATTCTTCGATTGCAGGGACGAAGGATGAAATGAGTCGACTCCGAACCGAGTTTTAGAATCGAAGAGTGCCGATGAGTCGACTCTTTGAGACGATTACTGTAAGCTAGGCCCACTTTACACATGAATTCAATAATAATTACTTTTCAGGAATAAAGTCAGGCAGTTCCATGGATGCCAATGTCATTACTAAAGCAAAAAACCCAATGAGCCCAATTCATCAAGTCTCCTTTCACTGGAGCCGCAGCCATCGCGTACGTCATCTCTAACAGAAGCTTCAATATTTACCTCATAAAATGAGTTTTCAGTGCATCAGGGTTTTACGGGGGGGGGGGATTTAAAACAAAGGCGAGTTTTAACAGGAAAGAAAACGCAAAAGTATAAATTGTTAAAAAAAAAAAGAAAAGAAAAGAAAAAAAAGCCTATGTTTTTGGAACTGTTTTGACCGCCCTTTTCCCTCACAAAGTCCATCTTCAAATGTCAGTCATTGTGGAATAAAATAATAATAATAAAAAAAAAAACAGGTATTAAATCCACACAAATAAATTTGAGCTTGTGCAGTTTGCAACAGATGCAGGTTGCGAGCTCTGATTCGCACGCGTACTGACCTTCCAATGATAGGACATAAAAACGCTGATGTTACTGGACGCCTGCGAGATGGCCGACTTGAAATCTGATTGGTAAAAGCAACCATTTATTCTTATGTACTCATGTACTGTATTTTTATTTCAAATAATGGACAGTTATACCTTTATAATTTCAAGGAACTTGGTTTTGACACGGCCGCTTAATGAGGTAATGCGATGAACGTTCGCCAACATGTTGCTTAATCCAAAAAACAATAATTGTTCGCTTTATTCAATTCGTTTTTATTTGAATAGCACTTTTAACAATGGACCCTATTCCCAAAGCAGCTTTACAGAGACAAAGAGGTTATAAAAGATGGAATGTATATGTTAATGCCTATTATGCGACAATGGAAAGGAAAAACTCCCTGAGACTTCATGAGGAAGAAACCTTGAGATGTTCCAAGTCTAAATCCATCCTCAAAGTTCTTCAGTTGCTCGGGAACTTCATGGATCTTTACGTTGTTCGTCTGGAACCATCCTCTGAGGAAGGGGGGATGGGATGAATCAGGCGAATGAGGAGAAGAAAGGGATAGGAACACTGGTTACTTGTACCCCAGGAGAATGTTTAATTCACAGAGAGGGGGAGGTATGAAGAGGTAGAGGGGTGGCAGCGGGAGAGAAAGAAGGCTTTAAAAGAAAACGGATGAAAACAAAAGGAATCAACTCCTAAAGCCTGAATGCAGAATCGGAATTGACTCATTTACAGACTCGAACTGGCCTACTTTCACCAACACTTACCAGTTTGGGGAAATCCCTCTTATCCTCTTTTTTTTTGCTTTCAACTAGAGAGCAAATCGACTTCCTTCATTCATAGCGTTTACTTTATCACTTATCTTTATAAACTTACCTTTAAAAATCACAGAAGAAATCCTCCTATATTTCATATTTTCCTCATTTTTTCAATATCAACTTTATTAAATATCATCCTCGACAAGTATCCTCTGACTTTTGTTTGCCATTTTGCCCTGGTATTTCTATTATTCTGAGAATGGATTTTTGAATAAGCAAGTATACACAAGAAGATATACAGAGGTATTCAGTGCATGTTTCAGTGGAGAAACATCTGGTTTTTAATGGATTTGGAGATTTCTTTGGTTAGATAAAAGACAAAAACACATCAAATTAGACAGTGAATGGGTGGAAAAAAAGTTCTGTGGACAAATTTGACACATAAACCGGTGTAAGATGTGATCAGACTGCATCAACCCCACAGTCAAACAATTCCAAATTAATTTCTTGCATTTCCCACTTCATTTTTCTCAATTCCCCACTTTATTTCTTGCAAATTCCCCGCTTTTTCCTACCAATTCCCGCTTTATTTATAGCAATTCCCACTTTAGTTTTTTTGCACTTCCTTACCTTAGTTCCCACAATTTCCCACTTTATTTCTCTCATTTCCCTAGTTTAATTCTCGCCCACTTTATTTATCGCAATTCCCACTTTTTGTCTTGCAATTCCCCACTTTATTTCTCGCAAATTCAACTGTCTCTCGCAATTCCCACTTTTTGTCTCTCAAATCTCCACTTAATTTCTCTTTTTTTGACACTTTTTCCAAGCCGATGCACGAAGCGAGACGTTTTGTGTATGTACATTCACAGGATTTCGGGTTACAGGTTGTGTATCGCGTTCGTTCATTACATAACGTGATCCGATGCAGTATTTATGACAGTCTTTTATGAAAGAGATCTTTCACAGAAAGAGTAACTCTTAACGAGACATCACACAGATATATTGGGATTTTGGAAGTCGATATTAGAAAAATAAAGTTTGTATGATTCCGGTTTCGCTACGATTTATCGGTTATACGCGATTCAATAAATACATTCCGCTTTTGTAGGATACACGGATACAGCATGCAGACTGAACTCTCACCAGCAAAATGTGATCATAAAATACTAAACAGTTCATTGTTTCTTTAGTCTTCATTGATCTTCATTGCAGATGTTCCAAGCGTTCGATCCAATGCTTTGTGTTACTGGAGCCTCCTTGTGGAGGTTTTTCAGTTTCCAGTTTCCTCCCACCTCACAAAAACACAAAGTTGGAATTGGCAGAAATAAAGTCAGAATTAGAAATAAAAGCCGGAATTGCGAGGAATGAAGTCGGATTTGTAAAAAAAAGATTGCGGGAAATAAAGTCGGAATTGCGAGAAATCAAGCCGGAATTTCAAGAAATAAAGTCGTATTTGCAAAGAAGTTGCGAAAAATAATGTCGGAATTAGAAATAAATTCAGAATTGCAAGGAATAAAGTCGTATTTTTAAAGAAATTGCGAGAAATAAAGTTGGAATTAGAAATAAATTCGGAATTGCGAGGAATAAAGTCGTATTTTCAAAGAAATTGCAAGAATTAAAGTCGGAATTAGAAATTATTCCTCGCAATTCCGAATTTAAGTCGTATTTTCAAAGAAATTGCGAGAATTAAAGTCGGAATTAGAAATAAATTTGGAATTGCAAGAAATAAAGCCGGAATTGTGAGGAATAAAGTCGGATTAGCAAGAAATATTGCGGGAAATAAAGTCGGAATTAGAAATCAAGTCGGAATTGCGAGAAATAAAGTCGAAATTGCGAGAAGTAAAATCGGAAACGCGACAAAAAAAACGGCCCAATTGTGAGAAAATAGTAACAATTACGAAAAAATCGCTCGTCTCCACCATCTCCAGACACATTTTTTGTAACAGGTTTCGAAAGCGTCAGCGTGTCTGATATTCACTCTACACATGATTGCCATTTCAGTGACCATGCAGGAAGAGTTTTTGAGCTTCTCATTGAGAGAATTGGCACAACTGGATCTCACAAGTTGAAAAGCTCCAAAAGCAGCGAGTTTTGAATAAAAATAAATAAATAAACGTGTAGGACTGATACCTGGACGTGTGTTTGTCGACCTAAAAGCATCTACATTTCTTTTCTGTGCATTAGATGTTTGAGGTGTAATCTTTCAGAAAGACGGTATTTGTCCGTAATTTGGAGTAAAATAAAAACAAGGTTACAGCAGCATTCCATGTGTCCTTTTTTTCCTCAGAAATCCCATTTCTCCCCATTTGTCGCTTCCGTAACATTCCTGTAACAGCACATCCACGTGAAGTTGTGTTGTTCTTCTTACAATTCTTGCATATCTTTGTTAACAAAGTGCTTTTGGACCGTTTACGGTCAAATCCTAGCGGCTCTAAAGAGTCGTTCCCTCGTCGTTATGATTTGTTTGTTTCCTTTCTCGTGAAATTAAGACAAAACAACACAACGCGGTTCGTACGCATTGGCAAGAATCTCCTCGTGCCTGATTTGACGGAATGCGTTCGGGAAATAATAATTTTTTTAAAAACAACACGTATATGAACAGAAAACTTAAACACCACAAATAATATTTCTCAAAAAAAAAAAAAAAAAAAGGCACATCTAAATATAAATGGCTGCTCGGCTCTCGTGAGTCTGGAATGCGGAATAAAATCTCCGATAGCTGGTGCGATATGAAAAAAAGTGCAGAGTAATATCTAATCGTGGAAGCTACGTCAAGATCCGCCGCTCTCTGTGTGTGTTCTTCCTATGTTCTCTGCGCCTGGACACTCGTCCACCAGAGGGAGCAGCTCTCTCCAAAAAGTGAAGTGGCTGTACGTGTCGCTGCAGGGGAAATCCGACGAGCTCATTCTCTTCAGCAGGGGGAAGACGTGATCTACCACCTCACCCAGACGCACGTACCTACACACACACACACACACACACACACACACACACACACACACA
>JAAIIK010000403.1:185432-200602 GCA_014706435.1 Silurus glanis
TGTGTGTGTGTGTGTGTGTGTGTGTGTGTGTGTGTGTGTGTGTGTGTACCGTAATTTCCGGACTATTAAGCGCACCCAAATATAAGCCGCACCCACTGAATTTGACAAAGATGTTTATTTTGAACATAAATAAGCCGCACCTGTCTATAAGCCGCAGGTGTCTACACTGAAACTAATGAACTTTACACAGGCTTTAACGAAAGACAGTGTCTGTTACACGGCTTGTATCTAAACAGTAGCCTACCAAGAAAGTCATTGTTCACTGTCTTCCTGCTTCCTTTCACAACAATTTCTCTCGAGAGTTTTTCTTTTGGCATCGTCTTGCATTTAAAAATCACCATCGGTGAAGCTTTTCTCCCGATGCCGTGCAGCTCAGAACACAGGTGAAGTGTGTTTTTTCATGCCCGGTTGCTTTCAGCGTGACGAATGATTCGCCTTTCCTGTAGACAGTCCGAGTGAGCGGCAGGTCAAACGTCAGAGGAACATCATCCATATTTATGATGTGGTGCGGCCCGATTCAGTGAGAGCGCATCTGATTTAATATAAAGAGTTTCATTGGTTCACCTGAACCCATTCAGCAATTTCATTGGTCTAATGTTAGGGGGCTCAGTTTTTTGGCGGCAGGAAGCTTGTGAAACCGGGAAAAACCCAGGAAAAATCCATAAATTAGCTGCTTCATTGTTTAAGCCACGGGGTTCAAAACGTGCCAAAAAAGTAGCGGCTTATAGTCCGGAAAATACGGTATTTGTGTGGTTGGGCGGTTGAGTGTGTGTTGGTATGTGTCGGTGTATGTGGGTGTGTGTATGAGTTGTAGTATAGTTGTGTAATATGTATCTGTTTGTGTGTGTGTGTGTGTGTGCGCACAGTGCCACTGGGATTCGAGATCGGACCGAGGCCACCGGAGAAGCTGCTCGCTAAAGACTGCCAGCAGGTAATCACCTGCTTTCAGATCCATGACCTTTCAATATACCAGGCCTGAAAACGTTACACACTCATGAGTGTGTGTGTGTTTGTGTGTGTGTTTGTGTGTGTGTTTGTGTGTGTGTGTGTGTGTGTGTGTGTGTGTGAGGCAGACAGACAAGCGGCCATCTTGGCTCATTGTGTACTGGCGACGTGAAAAGGAGACGAAAAGCCGCGCCTATGGGAGCTCCTTTGTCTGCAGGTAAATTAAACACACACGCGCACGCGCGCACACACACACACACACACACACACACACACACACACACACACACACTCAGTGTTGTATAGCATTGGAAATGCAGTAGATATTCAACTCCCTTGTAAAGTGTGTGGCTCGAAAAATTATTTTTTTTCCCCCAGAATGTTCTCTCTGTACATTTAGTTTCAGGGTCACATGACCTGCTCGGCCGCTCAAATCACAGTTCAGGATTTATCAAGTCCTGCAACGAGCCCCGGTTCGAAGGAGGGACAAACGCACACGATCTGAGTTTTTCCCCCCGAACGGTTTCCCGGGCGGAAAGAACGATAGAGTAGGGAAAAGCAAAAGACGAAAAAAAGATCAAACGGGTTAAATAGACGACAGGAGGTTGTGGCGAAATGTTCAGCCGCAGGTCACTGGGTTCTCGTGTCCTCGACCCGCCGTTACTCTGTTTAGTTCATTAGCTTAATACAGATTATCCTCCTTTTCTCCCACACGGAAAAAAAGGCAGATGAATCTAAAGAAAGAATATACAAAATACAACAAATATACTGTAGTTAATTAGTAGAGATTTGAGACTTTCAAACGTCTTTATCCATTCAGTTCCTCGATGTTCGCGATTGTCAAGATTATCTCCTTTTACGAGAAAATCTTCAAACGTCTTGACGTAAAACGCAAAAGAATCCATGTCGCTAGCGTTAGCCACTTCCTGGTTAGCGATTAATAATGGATTCTTTACTGTTTTCATGAACGCACAACAAATCGTATTTCTGGTAGCCACAGTAGCCAGTGCGATAACTCTCACGTGCTTCTTCTCCAAACTGTTCCCACAAACTCCATGAAGGTGCTCCATGAAGATCTCCTGCTATAGAGCTCCAACCCTATTGAGGAACACCACCCCAGGCCACCTCACCTACCCGTCTCAGTCCCTGACTTTACTAACCCCCTTGTGGCTGAATGATATCTCACAGATCTCCACAAAATTCCCACAAAATCCAGTCAGGAGAGTGGAGGTTATTCGAACAGAAAGCGCACACTAAATATGCTCAGGAATATGAACTTCCTTGAAGGTGAAATTGAGTACGCTTGCCGTTCTTCTGGTTGATGCGCCTGTTGGCCTGGCAGCAGAACCTCGAGCAAAGACGATCTAAAGAAAAAGGTTATAGTGAAGGACAATTAATAACCCAAAAAAAAAGGATTTCAAACTGATTTTATTAACCACCTCTGTTCCCGTAGGTGTGGTAGGAGAGGGAATCCCGCCGATCCCGGACTCGAACGTCGGGAATCGGATGCTGCAGAACATGGGCTGGTGCCCCGGAATGGGCCTCGGACCTGAAGGAAGGGGCATCACTGAGCCGATCCGGTGTACACAGAGGCCCAAGGGTGCAGGATTAGGCTTTAACTGAGGTCTAGAACAGACCAAGATCACCCACAGAGCCAGACTCAGAGCCACCGGTTCTAAAGACCCTGTCCTCCAGCCGGGGGCAGCACCGAGGCCAAGATGCACAAACTGAGAAGAACGGCGGGCCACCGGGACGCGACCTTTTTGTTGCCTTAGATTTTAAATTTTTTTTGCACAAAAACACTGTCACCTGTATTGAGCTAAAGGCCACTATTTCTCTGTCCTCATATTCTCACATCATGCCATCCGTGTCCGTCCAATCCCTAACTCCCGATTCGAATACTTTGCCAATTGTTTGGACTTTTTAAACACGTGCTACTAATGGATTTCAATTGCAAACCTGCCAAGATCATAAAATGGAAACGCGACATTTTCCGATCCGATCCACCGTCGCTACTACAAGTTGCAGATGTCTTTCTTTTCTCTTTTTCTTTTTTCATTGTTAGCATTTTTTATCAGATGTTCTACGAGCCAGTGCTCTTCTATCAGGTCACGGCAAGAAGCTGAAAACGCGTGAAGCCAGCTAACGCATTTTTAACACCACACTTGAATGATGCAGCTGTTAGCCCTCTTCCACATACACAGGATCGGATCGCGTCTTGCTGAACGACGGGAAAACGTGTAACGCCGTCCCTCCCACTCATGGCCATGGACTTTTGATTTGAAATGATAGCAAGTTACGGAACGAATAAAAAAACACGATCGCCTTTGTCTGACTCGCTTTGACCTGGGTTGCCAGATTTTCCATCCTCCAACCAAAATAATACCATTTTATATGACGTAGTTTTACTTTTAAAATCCCTAATTTCATTTTAAGATCATCTCTAGTTTTTATTGTAAGAGTTGAGTTTTTAGACCACCGTCAGTGATTTCGGTTCAAGTATACGAAACTTTCCTTGGTGAATCTCGATCCTATACGAGTCTATTATGATTTATTTTAGACATTTTCTTTTTTTTTTTTAGCAGCAAAACATTTAAATGACTTGGTTGCAAAAATTTCGGTCAAGAAAATCTCAATTTAGCTGGTCAATGTATTACAGAATGCCATTTATTATTATAATTATAATAGTTTGATTAGGTATTGTGGTTTTTATTGCTATTCATAACTACTAAAAAAAAAAAAAAAAAAGGTTAAAGTTGTACATCCTATAGTTGAAACAAACGGACAAAAAACAAACCAAAAAAAAAAGATATGCATCTAAGATTCCTTTTTTCTTTCCTAACTCTCGCTCTTTATCACCAGAATGAGTGACTCCTCATTCTATGCTTTTTAGTCTTGAAGCGTCCCCGAGGGTCTCTGAGATCAGAAATGCTGTATTTCGAGTCTATAACAACGTGAAAGGTGCTGATTCGGGATCTAAATTTTCTCCTGCATATGCTGCGAACCTGAGCGCCGATCCGATCGTGACTCGGCTCCCAGTGGATGACTTGATTTTGTGAGAACATTTGCATGATTATGATCTTGGAAGTCGCTGCGTTCTGTTTTCGAATACGTTGCTTGTAAAAGTCGAGGGTTGTACAGATTTCGGAAAGGTTTTCCTTTTTTTTAATTATTATTATTATATAAAGACCAGAATGCTGTTCTTGATGTTCAAGCTGAAGTGAATAAAAACGAAGAAACCTCATTCGGCTTCGGTTTGCATATTATTTACATATTATATTATTTCTTTGGATGCTGTTCCTGTTCCAGTGTAACAATGCCCCCTTGCAGAAAAACATCTCCAAGAACATATGGGTTGAAAGATGTGGAATATGTCCTGCTATAGAACTTCAACCCTATTAAACACCTTTGCGATGAATTGGAACCCAGCGGAATACCGCCGAGAGATCAGAAAGACCTTCGAGCCGAATCCCCAAAAATGTAGAAACCATTCAGCAACTCGTGCATGATGATCGTCGGCAAACAATGCCCATGCTCTCACTTCCGTGCTCTCCCAGATCACCAGATTTGTCTCCTGCGAATTTGTCCTTTTCCAGAAGACGACGACCCATCTCAAAAGGTCGTGTTTTTTTGCGGGGAGATCCAGCGTGAATTGCAGAAGGTGCTTGACACGTTTCGAAAAGAAGACTTCCAGGATACATTCCAGAAGTGGCGGGAACGCTGGGAAAGCACTGTATTGCTGCTCAAGGGGACTATTTTAAAGGTGATAGTGTTTAAACTTAGATACTTCGAGAGCTAGTCGTCGAAACGTTTTGATATATCGAATATGTAGTTCAGATCTACTCCTTGTTTTGGCTAGCTAGCTAACAAAAGAGAAATCCAAATGAAATCAATATTTGGCATGACCGCGATTTTGGCTTTCGGTTCTCACTTTTGCACACTTTCTACTCGGGATTTTGAAGAATCAGAGTCAGGTGTATGATAAACTTATACCAAGCAGGTGCTATAATCATCAATTTAATCTGTAGGTTGAAACTCCATCATTAACTAAAACACAAACAGCTGTATAGGAGCTTCAAACCGGGTAAGGAACAGCCAAATTCTGCTTCTAATGTGAGGTTGTGGAAGACAGTTTCATGTCACGGGTGATACACCATCTCAAAACAGCACAACAACAAGACACGAGGTAGCTATCTTCTTCTTTCGGCTTGTCCCTGTAGGGGTCGCCACAGCGGATCATCCGTCTCCAGTCCTCTACATCTGCCTCTTTCAAACCAACTACCTGCATGTCTTCCCTCACCACATCCATAAACCACCTCCTTGGCCTTCCTCTTTTCCTCCTACCTGGTGGCTCCATCCTCAGCATTCTCCTACTGATATACCCCATGTCCATCCTCTGCACATGTCCAAACCTCTCTTAATCTTTTTACTCTCCTGTGTGATTGTGCTGTATTGTGTGACAGAAACCGGTTGTAGCAGTTTTCAAATAACGTTGTATCAGCAACCATCTACAAAACAAAGAGTTCACATGGAAACTGTTTTTAAAAAAAAAAACCTCAGCAGCAAACACAAAGATCGGTCCGTGGTGGAAAAAAATGATGACGTGAAAAATGAAACTTTGACTATGCAATGTACATGTACACACACTACTGTGAGCTTAGAGACAAATCAGTGTGAACTCAGATGTTTGTGGCTTTCATTTGTTTTTGCAAAATCTGTTTCATTTAAATGACAATGATTACAATATTAGCAGTAGATAATAATATATGTATATATAGTAATATAGAAGGGTAACCCAGCCATTAGGGTTGCACAAGCCAGTGCACTCTTAGTGCCGGTCCCAAGTCCGGATAAATGGGGAGGGTTGCGTTAGGAAGGGCATCCAGCGTAAAACATGTGCCAAAACAAATATGCGGGTCACGATTAAGAATTTCATACCGGATCGGTCGAGGCCCGGGTTAACAACGACCGCCACAGGCATCGTTAGCCGACAGGGTACCGGTGGAAATTGGGCTACTGTTGGCCGAAGGAGGAGAAGGAGAGGAGGAAGACGTCTACAGAGACGGCAGGGAAAGGAGCAGTGTAGGAGAGTGGAGGTTCGGGTTGGTACATTAAATGTTGGTACTATGACTGGTAAAGGGAGCGAGATAGCTGATATGATGGAGAGGAGAAAGGTAGATATGTTGTGTGTTCAGGAGACCAAGTGGAAAGGGAGTAAGGCCAGAAACATTGGAGGTGGGTTTAAACTGTTCTATTATGGTGTGGATGGAAAGAGAAATGGTGTAGGGGTGATTCTGAAGGAAGAGTACAGTAAGAGTGTAGTGGAGGTGAAGAGAGTTTCTGATAGGGTGTTGATCGTGAAGGTGGAAGTTGAAGGGTTGATGATAAATGTCATCTGTGCCTATGCTCCACAAGTCGGCTGTGAGATGGAGGAGAAGGAAAGATTCTGGGGTGAATTAGATGAAGTGGTAGATGGTGTACCTAGAAATGAACGATTGGTGATTGGGGCAGACTTTAATGGACATGTAGGTGAGGGGAACAGAGGTGATGAGGAGGTGATGGGTAGGTATGGCCTAAAGGAGCGAAATGTGGAAGGGCAGATGGTGGTAGATTTTGCTAAAAGGATGGAAATGGCAGTGGTGAATACGTATTTTAAGAAGAAGGAGGATCATAGGGTGACCTATAAGAGTGGAGGAAGGTGCACACAGGTGGACTATGTTCTATGTAGGAGATGCAACCTGAAGGAGATTGGAGACTGTAAGGTTTTGGCAGGGGACAGTGTAGCTAGACAGCATCGGATGGTGGTCTGTAGGATGGTTTTGGAGGTGAAGAAGAAGAGAAGGAGAGTGAGGACTGAAAGAAGAATAAGATGGTGGAAACTGAAGGAGGAAGACTGTAGTGTGAGGTTCAGGGAAGAGGTCAGACAGGGGCTCTGTGGTGGTGAAGAGGTGCTGGATGATTGGGAAACTACTGCAGGAGTGATGAGGGAGGCAGCTAGAAAGGTACTTGGTGTGACATCTGGAAATAGATAGGAAGAGAAAGAGACGTGGTGGTGGAATGAGGAAGTGCAGGAGAGCATAAGGGGAAAGAGGTTAACAAAACAGAAGTGGGATCAACAGGGTGATGAGAAAAGTAGGCTGGAGTACAAGGAGATGCGGCAGCAGGTAAAGAGGGATGTGGCGAAAGCCAAGGAAAAGGCATACGAGGAGCTGTATGAGAGGTTGAACACTAAGGAAGGAGAAAAGGATTTGTACTGATTGGCCAGGCAGAGGGACCGAGCTGGGAAGGATGTGTTGCAAGTTAGAGCAATAAAGGATGGAGATGGAAATGTGTTGACTAGTGAGGAGAGTGTGTTGAGAAGATGGAGGGAGTATTTTGAGCAGCTGATGAACGAGGAAAATCAGAGAGAGAGAAGGTTGGATGATGTGGAGTTGGTAAAGCAGGAAGTGGATAGGATTAGTAAGGAGGAAGTGAGAGCAGCGTTTAAGATGATGAAGAGTGGAAAGTCGGTTGGACCAGATGACATACCGGTAGAAGCATGGAGATGTTTAGGAGAGATAGCAGTGGAGTTTTTAACCAGATTGTTTAACAAGATTTTGGAAGGTGAGAGGATGCCTGAGGAATGGAGAAGGAGTGTGCTGGTACCGATCTTTAAGAATAAGGGAGATGTGCAGACCTGCAGTAACTACAGGGGAATGAAGTTGATCAGTCACACCATGAAGTTATGGGAAAGAGTAGTGGAAGCCAGGCTGAGAGAAGAGATGACCATCTGTGAGCAACAGTATGGTTTCATGCCGAGGAAGAGCACCCCAGATGCATTATTTGCTTTGAGAACGTTGATGGAGAAGTATAGAGAAGGACAGAAGGAGCTGCATTGCGTATTTGTGGATTTAGAGAAAGCGTACGACAGAGTGCCAAGAGAGGAGTTGTGGTATTGTATGAGGAAGTCAGGTGTGTCAGAGAAGTACGTGAGGGTGGTGCAGGACATGTATGAGGACAGTGTGACAGCAGTGAAGTGTGCAGTAGGAACGACAGACTGGTTCAAGGTGAAGGTTGGACTGCATCAAGGATCGGCCCTGAGCCCTTTCCTGTTTGCAGTGGTGATGGACAGGTTGACTGACGAGGTCAGACAGGAGTCTCCCTGGGCTATGATGTTTGCGGATGATATTGTGATTTGTGGTGAGAGTAGTGAGCAGGTTGAGAAGAGCCTGGAGAGGTGGAGGTACGTGCTGGAGAGGAGGGGAATGAAAGTCAGTAGGAGTAAGACAGAGTACATGTGTGTGAATGAGAGTGAGGGCAGTGGAGTGGTGCGGTTGCAGGGAGAAGAGGTGGAGGAGTTCAGGTACCTGGGGTCAACAGTGCAAAGTAATGGAGAGTGTGTTAGGGAAGTAAAGAAAAGAGTGCAGGCAGGGTGGAGTGGGTGGAGAAGAGTGACAGGAGTGATTTGTGATAGTAGAGTATCTGCAAGAATGAAAGGAAAAGTTTATAGGACTGTGGTGAGACCTGCGATGTTGTATGGTTTAGAGACAGTGGCATTGAGTAAAAGGCAGGAGGCGGAGCTGGAGGTAGCAGAGCTGAAGATGTTAAGGTTTTCATTGGGAGTGACGAGGATGGACAAGATTAGAAATGAGTTTATTAGAGGGACAGCGCATGTTGGACGTTTTGGTGACAAGGTGAGGGAGGCGAGATTGAGATGGTTTGGACATGTGCAGAGGAGGGACATGAGTTATATTGGTAGGAGAATGCTGAGGATGGAGCCACCAGGAAGGAGGAAAAGAGGTAGACCAAGGAGGAGGTTTATGGATGTGGTGAGGGAAGACATGCAGGTGGTTGGTTTGAAAGAGGCAGATGTAGAGGACAGGGGGGTATGGAGACGGATGAGCCGCTGTGGCGACCTGTAATGGGAGAAGCCGAAAGAAGAAGAAGAAGAAGAAGAAGAAGAGGAAGATCAGTGTCTCACAGTCTCTCAAAGTATTTTGATACCGGACCTTTTCACTTGAACTTGGAAAGCCAAACCTGTTCCAGCAATGCCCCTGTGCACAAAGCGAGCCGAGGTGGCCATTTTGATTCGTTGAATTCAATAGCTGTTTGAACAGCGGTATTAATATCTGCAGGTTATGTACTTTGAAGTTGTCGTTAGGTAAAAGCAGACGTCTGGGTGTATGTTTACTATAAATATTTTGTCTGAGAGGATTATAATTCAATTCATTTTTATTTGTATAGTGCTTTTAACAATGGACATTGTCTCAAAGCAGCTTTACACAGATAATGCCTTAATAAAGAATGAATAAGATTGTTCTTGAGAAGTTTAAGTTTGTTCCCAATGAGCGACCCCGTGGCGATTTAATTTGTGGCTTGCTACAGTGCAAACTTTTTTGCCTGATCCTTGAGAAAATGTGGTTTTGTTGGATTCTAGAAAGCTCCACACCGGGGCAGCCATCTTGAATCTGCATTCAGCAGCCGACTGTCTGGTGCCGTCATAACAACCTGGAGCTTAACACGCTCCCCCCCTTCAACCACCATCATAAACAGCACTGTGGCAGCAGTGGAGTCATTCAGGTTCCTGGGCACCACCATCTCTCAGGGCCTGAAGTGGGACAATCACATTGACTCCATTGTTAAAAAAGCCCAATAGAGAATGTTCTTCCTTCACCAGCTGAGGAAGTTCAACCTGCCACAGGAGCTGCTCACACAGTTCTACACAGCCATCATGGAGTCTGTCCTGTGCACTTCAATAACAGTCTGGTTTGGGCTCATCTACACAATCAGACATCAGAAGACTACAGAGGCTGAAAGGATTATTGATGCTCCTCTGCCCACACTATAAGAACTGCCACTGCCACTGTATGTCTTTACTAATTGGCCGGAGGACAGACTGCGGGCTGCTCTGAGAGGTATCTAGGGTTTTGTGCCGATAAATGTGGGAACTGTGTTTGGTTTTGGTGATGAGAAAGGGCTTGGAAAAATAAAGGCACAGCCGTGGTCTTGATCTTTTATCTTGCCTTCTATTTTGTCAACTTTACATCCTTGTTTATTCTGGCTTCTGCTGACGTTTCTTAATTACGTCGCCACCGTGTGAGAGGGAGTGGGTTCAGAGCTCAGCGATCCTGGCCTCTTCTGTGTGTTACATAACAGTGTTAGAGATGATATGTGAGATGTGTGTGAATTTGGCATAAAAAGAAAAAAAAGACCTGGGCAGGAAGTGGGATGAATATCAGAAATGTCAAATAAGTGTCAAAGATGTAAGCAAAAGGCTGAATTGTTTTATCAAGGATAATCTAGCTAACACCTTCTGGAAGTCTATCCCATCTTAATTTCATTTTTCAAAATTACCTGCTACAAACTTCTCTTGATGTGATTTAGGACAAAATTCAAACTTGCCTTAAGTCTAAACGGTGTAACCTCATGGAGGCGGCCATTTTGGATATATAAAATGTCTTCTTTGTTGTGTTCTCAGCTTAGACACAACATAGTAAACGAAAACAATTTATAATTTAAAGACACACTTCCACTACCCATTGGGTGGTTCAAAATGTGTGTAAGTGATGGCAAAGAAACCGTGTCAGCACTTATGTTTTTAGGATTTAGCGTTTATGCGTGGAGCGTAGCAATGGGGTAGTGTAAGAGAACCTAGGAAGGCTTTTAGAAGCATTGTGAATCGGACTTGAAATCTTTAGTGAAACTGAAAGACACGACTGCACCGGGAGGTGCTGTGATAAAACTGGATTTTGGTTTACATGTGTGTTGTGCGTGTGTGAGAGAATGTGTGTGGATGATTATCTAATATATTGATAATACACTATTAGCTACACTGGAGATCAAAATTAGAGAACAATTTATAAACAATTGAACAATTCTGAAATAATGTCATCTTCACTGCTCAACAGTTGAAGGAGTTTTTGTCCTGTCTATACCATGCTACCAGAACACCTTCTCCACAAAATAACTTTGGCATTTAAAAAAAAACCATTATTTTGCAGAAAACACACTGATCAAAATTAGAGAACAACAATGACTGTAGCATGGAAAAAGATTACAACTAAATTTTCTGAAGGTTACAACAGTCAGCAATTAGTAGGAAGTGTACAGGCCTCTGCTCTGAATGACTTCAGCACATCTGCGGCCTCAGGACAGCACTAGTCTCTCACACTGCTCTGGTGTGATTTTGGTCCACTCTTCTTCCAGTTTCCTCCACAGTTTGGTGACTGTAGTGGGTTTCTTGGCCATAACTTTGTCACCAAGGATTTTCCAGAGGTTCTCTATTGGGTTTAGATCAGGAATCTGGGCAGGCCATGTCATTATTTCAATGTTTTCAGTTTCAAGGAACTGCTTTACCCGTTTTGCTGTGTGACATGGAGCATTGTCCTGCATGAACACTGCGGGCTGATTGGGTGATGAACGCATGGAAGGAACCATATGTTGTTGAAGAAGGTTCTGATAAACATTTGCATTCACTCTGCCATGTAGCTGTATAAGAGGCTGCTGCAGAAAACATGCCCCGAACCATGACACTTCCTCCTCCACTTTTCACTGACTTCTTTACACACTTTGGGTTCAGTCTTTCTCCAGTTTGTCGCCGAACATAATGTTTCCCATCGGACCCAAATAAATTAAACTTGCTTTCATCACTGAAGTGAACTTTGGACCAGTTCTCCTCTGTCCACACAACATGCTCCTCAGCAAAGCTTAGTCTAGACTTTTGATTCTTTCTGCTAATGAGAGGTTTGGTCACTGCAGAGTGGGCTTTCAGTCCAAATGCTCTTAAACGTCGAGACATTGTATGACGAGACAGATCCTTACCCTGTTCAGCGCTGAACTGGTGAGCAATTCCAGCTGCAGTGTGGAAACAATTGCCCATTGATATCCTCCGCAGTATCCTGTCCTCTCTTGTATTTGTCTTCCGTGGACGACCAGCCTTCTTGGCGGACTTGAATGAGTTTGTGATGTTGTAAAGATTCAATATTCTTGAAATCACAGATTTGGAACGACCAACTTGTCTTGCTATGGCTGATAGGGTCATCCCTTTGGCCTTCATCTGGACAACCTGCTGCCGGAGGCTTTCAGTCACTTTAGAACGGCCCACCATCTTGCAGAGTCAGTGAAACTGGAAGTTAGGCTGCCAGTTAAATAGGGGTTGACAGATAATCAAGGAAATTAGCACCAGGTGCCAGATTAACACCAATGACTGGGAGGTATCTGAAAGTGTTCTCTAATTTTGATCAGTGTGTTTTCTGCAAAATAATGTTTTTTTTTTTAAATGCCTTAGTTAATTTGTGGAAAAGGTGTTCTGGTAGCATGGTATAGACAGGACAAAAACTCCTTCAACTGTTGAGCAGTGAAGATGACATTATTTCAGAATTGTTCAATTGTTTATAAATTGTTCTCTAATTTTGATCGCCAGTGTAGATTATTAAAAAAACACGACGTAAGTGGGAGTATCAAGTTTCCTGTCAACATCCGAAGCTGTTCGTTGTTATTTTGTGTGAAGTTGATGGATGAAGGGAATCATCAGGGTTGAAGCAGATTAAGCTCGTGCAGAGACAGAATGCCTGGGCATGCATGCTCATGGCTTAAGTGAATCAAGCTCATTTAGTGTGTGTGTGCGTGTAGTGACAGGAGGGTTGCTCAAATCCAATATTCTGTCAAAGCTTTGTGTTTTGATGCCCTCTATAGCGGAAGTCTATAAAAATAAATATTAAAGTCCAAAATGTTGTGGAACATGAAGGTTCTCCCAATCTCATCTTTCCTAGGTGCTTTTCTGTTCATCTTGGTTATAAAGAATGGTATTCGGAAGATGGTGAGATTTTGCAGAGGAGGGACACGGGGTATATCGGTAGGAGAATGCTGAGGATGGAGCCACCAGGAAAGAGGAGAAGAGGAAGGCCAAGGAGGAGGTTTATGGATGTGGTGAGGGAAGACATGCAGGTAGTTGGGTTGAAAGAGGCAGATGTAGAGGACAGGGGGTATGGAGACGGATGATCAGCTGTGGTGACCCCTAATGGGAGAAGCTAAAAGAAGAAGAAGAGGAAGATTGTGAGATTTTGAAAGGTTGTATGTAACAATTTCAGATAAGATGGTAAACCATAAGCACGTAAGGTCATATTTGTCAAATTTATGGAGTAATTGCAGTGTAGACCTTCTAACCCCCATTGCTACGGTCCCTTCATTGGCTTTCTGAAGCTGCCTGATACCTCAATGCTTTACCACTGTACCACTAATCCCTCCATTCTCTACCACTGCTCCAGTGGTCCCTCCTTTCTCTACCACTGAACCCACAATTCTCCACCATGGCTCCACTGGTCCCTCAATCCTCTATAACCACTGCAATGATGCCTCCGTCTTATACCACTTCTCCACTGATACCTTTATCTACTACTATTGCACCACTGATTCATTCATTCTCTACCACTGCACCACTGATCCCTTGATCCTCTACCACTCCTCCACTGGTCCCTCCATCCTCTACCACTGCTCCAATGATTCCTTCATCCTGTACCATAAAATCATGCTCCATTCATCCTGATGGTATGTTTATTCTCTGTCCTAATGAATCAATACCAGGATGTATTTACTGATAAAGACTCAAGTGGAACCAACATGCACATACTAATGTTCTAGGTTCCTTTTGAGTATTGTATGAAACAAAACCATTCAAATAAATGTCTATTTTCCCACCTTTGTCCCCATTTAAAATCTGGTATTCCCTTATATTCATTTGAAGTTCAAATACCAGGACCTTGAGGAAAACTCTTAACCCTGAGCGTCGGGCTTGGTTTGTATACTGTTTCATTCGCGTGTTGCTTTTTCTTGTCGTAACTGTTTTGCGGTTGTCCTTACTTATAACAAAGCGAGTGACCTTCACGTGCACCCTCATATGGACTCTCTGATTAGTCTTTATTTATGTAGCACTTTTTGCTCATATTCAAGGCTTTACAGTCAACAAAGGCATGAATCAGGTGTGGCAAATGTCCACTGCGGGCAATTCTGACCCGAAGGATACCAAATATAACCCTCACGTAATATTATGTCTCAATAATATTTCAGCATCAAATTTACTACGAATATGTATGGAATGAAACCCGGGCTTGAATTGTTTTGCACCATGAATTATGTTATTTTAGTTAATTATACATGTTGGAATATTTGATTCTGATTGGTTCAATCACTAATAGTTTTACTGAGCAAAATGGGTCATTGAATACTGGAAAAATTATACAAAGCTTCACTCAAAACTCCAAAAGCCTTATTATTACCAGTAGACAAGGGGTATATACATACAAACTGTACACTATAATCAAGAAATGTTTGTGGGGTGTCTGATCATAAGATTGGTATGTGTGTATTTCGAACATCCCATTCCACATTTAGTCCCCATTTCCACTTATAATAACCTGCACTCTCCAGGGAAGATGTTCCACAAGATTTTGTGGAGATTTGTGTTCATGCAGGTACAACGGTGTTTGTAAAGTCAAGTACTGATGTAGGTGAGGTCAAGAGGCCTGGGGTGGTGTTCCAATGTATCCCAAAAGTGTTCAGTTGGGTTGGAGCTCTATAGAAGGGGATCTTCCACATCTTCCAACCCATGTAAAGCAGATCTTCATGTAGCTTGTGCACATTGTCATGTTGGAACAGGTTTGGGTAGTTCAACTGAAGAGAAAATTGAATGCTAGTACATCCAAAGACATTTGTGGGCCTCTGTTTTTGTGCTAATAAATGACAGCTTTAACATGTGAATGTTGGCAAATGACCATATTTACAAGGTGATAATCCACAGTTAGATGTGAGGCTTGATACAATTTTAATATTTTCCGCTTTGCTATGGGCTGTTATTCACCTTCACATTGTGCAGTAATGTTGTATTATGCTCACAAGCACTGAATTATCCTTTACCCCTGAGGTCCCCAACTACCGGTACCGATCAGTTGGCACCAGGCCACACAGAAGTTTCCATGATATTGACTTTTGCAGTCTGCAGGATGCATTTTTTTTTTTAAATAGCAAGCCAGTGGCAACTGGGACAAGGAAAAACTCCCTGAGATGGTATGAAGAACAATCCTTAAAAGGAACCAGACCCAAAAGGGAACCCACCTTCATCTGGGTGCTACCGATTGTCCATTTATTATATTCTTGGTTTAATTTAAATTTTCATTAAAAATGCAACTAAATTAATGAAATCATATACAGTGGGTACGGAAAGTATTCAGACCCCCTTAAATTTTTCACTC
>JAAIIK010000404.1:0-25706 GCA_014706435.1 Silurus glanis
GTTTTAAATTCACTCTGATTGTACTCTTACATGCTGAACTATTATAGATACTGAAAGCAGTTACACTGATTTCTAATGAAGACACAAAGAGAACATTTACTCACAGAGTATCACAGGTAGTGGACTGAGCTCCATCTTGTCTTTCTAATGACTGACAGAGTGGCAGAGCAGCGATGTGTGTTAAAGTCTAACCACTTCCTGTGACCTCACTCACACAGAGAGACAGAGGCAGATAGAGAGAGAGAGAGAAAGATAATGCCAGATGGTATCAGGTTTAATTTGTAAATCGAAAAATAAATAAGTAAATAAAAAAGTCATATGATAAACCATAGTTTGACCAAGTCGTAGTTGACCAAGATGGCGGCGCGGCATTAGCTCGCAACGGCCTCTCCGGATCCAAAAATGGTGCTTTCACCATATTTTTTACAATACATAGATGTGTTCATGTGTACGACCACCAGACGCTGTTACGGTACAGGAATCATGCAACCAATAATCCAATAAAAAAATAAAACCAATAAAAAAAAGAGGAAACGGAAGCAGGGCAAGCGGCGGGTGTCCGTGCTAGGCTAAATGCTAACCCTAGCCTGCCGGCTCTCCCATCTATTCTTCTTTCTAACCTCTGCTCCCTGGACAATAAACTGGATTACATCCGACTCCAGCAGACCACGCGGCGAGAGTTCAGAGACTGCTGCGGCTTTGTTTTCGCGGAGACGTGGCAGCGTTCTGGAAGCCGCCATCCAGCTAGACGGGCTAACCGTGTTTTGTGCCGACAGAAACGCTGCTCAGTGTGCCCCCATCTCGGCTACTTAGACGACATCTCTGTTATGCTAATTCCAGCATACAGACCACTTGTCAGACGCTCTAAACCGTTTCTGAACCAGGTGAAAACCTGGCCAGCAGGAGCTACTTCTGCTCTTCAGGATTGTTGTGTTGCACTGTCTGGGACATGTTTAGGGAGGCTGCAACCAACGGCGATTCCATCAACTTGGAGGAATACACGTCAACATTATTCAGCTACATCAGCAAGTGCATTGATGACGTGACCATCTCCAAGACCATCACTACACGCTCTAACCAGAAGCCGTGGATGACTGCAAAAGTGCGTGCACTGCTGAAACAAAGAGACTCTGCCTTCAGAACAGGGGACAAGACGGCCTTAAGAACAGCAAGGGCCAAACTGTCCCGTGCCATCAGAGAGGCGAAGCGCGCACACGACCACTTCCAGGACAGCGGAGACACCCGGCGCATGTGGCAGGGCATCCAGGTGATCACGAACTACGAGACTACATCACCTGCTTGTGACTGTGACGCCTCCCTCCCAGATGCACTGAACGACTTCTATGCCTGGTTTGAGGTACAGAACAACATGAAGGGGAGGAAGACCATCCCTCCTCCCAGTGACCAGGTGCTCTGTCTAACCACAGCTGAAGTGAGGAAAACTCTATGCAGATTTAACCGACGGAAGTCTGCTTGACCAGACAACATTCCTGGCAGACAAACACACACACACAGAGACAGACACACACACACACACACACACACACACACACCTACTTTTCAAGCATTTCTTTTATAAAAACAAATGGGAAATAAAACCCCCCAAAAATATTTTCCACATCGCTGCTTTGTGCAAATCTCTGATGAAACAACTTATTTGACTGTTCATGTTTTCTTCGTTTTCTTTTTTTTATTCTTTTTTAAGTCCAGTTAGCACGAGCTGGAAACAGCTGTTTGTGCAGAATTTAGAGCTGCATCCACTTCCTGGTTTGTCACAGCATATGCTCCTGTGTTTGACCACTAAGAGTTTCTAAAGATTAATAAAACTAAGAACTCACCAACTTGGGGAATAAAATCCTCCTATATATCGTTAGAATACTGCACTCATTGGCTACATTTATCATCAATCATTTTGTTTCCATAATGGCACTGGCTGGAAATGATAGGTGGTACATAAAAGAAACGTCCGCCTCTTTTCCATGTTATTTTTATTTATTTTTTCCCTAGTGCCTCGTCTCATTTGTTTTGTAACACTGTATTCTACCGGCCATATTAGTTTTTTACCACCAAGATGCAGTTTTTTATGCGAAAGTTATTCTGAAACATATACAAACAATACACCAATCGAAGTACTGTGACGTAAACAAAAGAATAAACATCTAAATTACAACATTATTGTTTGGTTGGAGCAAAAAATTATTTACGGCATGTTGTTCAGTGAACCTTTATCTTTTTAAACAAACCGGGATTTGCATCAGTGGATGCATTTGTGACTCATTATTACTATAATAATGTAAGTATTGCATTTTTTATGCATGTTGTTTGTGTGTACTGCTTTCACATTCAGCAAATAGTGAACTTTTTTTTACGTTTTCCATTGAAAAACAGTGATCTAAAATCGCTGCTTGAGGCGTAGACCTTTAAAATAATCTATAGTTAGTCATGGTTACTCTTGTCCCTTTTTATTTAATCTATTGCGAAACATTAACACCTCGGAACAACGGGATATCGGTCGCGCTGGCATGGCGCTGAAGAGATTAACTCGCATCAACTGCAGGGGTTTCTGTTTGTCAACCAATTCTAATTTATAAGAACATAAAGCCTGACACCCTATCTCAAGCAATTACCCCGAAGGTTAAGGAAAAACAGGCATCTTGTTCTTTCTCCCACAAAGATCGTGGCACTGGTTTGATGGGAAATCAAGTTGGTAGTGAGACAAGCACAAGAACAAAAACTTGATCCGGGGGGAGGTCCGACTTACTCATCTCTTTGTACCCAGAGCAGTCCATGCTCAGGTGCTCCAGTGGAGACATAATACAAGCTAACTGGTCACCCAGGGATGGCCTGTACCCTCAAGTTTATTGGAAGTTATCATAGCCCTCTTTCTCTAAGGATATCTATGATTTTGTTGCAGCATGTGTCACATGCTCTCAGTCTAAAGCTTCCCACCAACCTCCTCAGGGGAGACTCCACCCATCCTTGAATGGAGTTTCTTATGGGGCTACCAACAACTCAAGGTACTACATTGATCCTGGTCATTTTAGTCAGGTTCTTCAAGGCTTGCCATCTCATTGCTCTACCCAAACTGCCCTCTGCTAAGGAAAAAGTGGAAATAGTCTGCAACAATGTATTTCAGATTTTTGGCCTTCCAAGAGACAATGTATCTGACCGCAGCCCACAGTTTGTCTTGTGATTCTAGAATGTTTTCTACCAGCTCCTTGAAGCCACCACCAGCCTTATATCTCAGTTTTTACCTGAAAGCCATATACAAACTGACAGGGTCAACCAGGACATGGAAACCACACTAAGATGTATGGCTACTTAGAACCCCTTCTCTAGGCGCTCTCCTTATAACTCATGTGAGCGGAATATGCCCACAACATGCTCCACTTTTTTAGCCTGTGCACGTCTCCCTTTGAGTGCCAGTTCAGCTACCCCTTCCCCACTGTTCCCGACCAGGAGCCTGAGGCCATCTGCCCTCCAATTAGTACACAGATGCACACAAAACTGTCTTGAGTCTGGCTCAGACCAAGCTTCATCAGACCTCACATTGATCCCAAGCTCAGGCTTCTCCTCCGTTCCTTCCCGAGATATTCTTGATCCTGAACTCTTCAGAGAGTTTAACGCTCGCCACGCAGATTGTCCTTGGAGGACCGTCAGTAGCCGTTCCTACAAAGGGGGTTGGGGGGCTGTCAGGGTTTTTTTTTTTTTTACTCGGTTACCGCAACGAATCACAGATGCGGCGCTCTCACCGCTGCGGCCCGGGTTCGATCCCCGGTCAGGGAACCAACCCCAGCCACTCTTAGTGCCGGTCCCAAGCCTGGATAAATGGGGTTGCGTTAGGAAGGGCATCCAGCGTAAAAACATGTGCCAAATCAAACATGCGGATGATCCGCTGTGGCGACCCCTAATAGGAGAAGCCTAAAGAAAGTTTTTACCGCTACGGGTCACTAATGTGATATGACTTGAGTCACATTCATAAATGCTGTAACAGTTGTTTCCAGGTGCAGCCTAGGCCATAGGCCACAGTGTCTTGCTGATGAAATTGACCACTGCACAGGTGTGCTCAATCAGTTGCTGGGTAAATGAGTGCTGAACATGAACAATTATAGAAGTTGCATATGGCCATGCTCCTCCTTCTCTCTCTCTCTCTCTCTCTCTCTCTTTCTCCTTCTCTCTCCTTCTGTGAATAAGATCACAGGAAGTGGTAAAACTTTTATAGCCACTGCTGCTCTGTCAGTCAGTCAGACATTAGAGGAACAAGATGGACCTCAGTCAACTCTCTGTTGTTTTCTGTGAGTAAATGTTTTCTTTGTGTCTTCATTAGAGTGAGTGGTGGGGTAAAAAGTTTTTCATCTGCAGCCTAAATGTTCTAAGTGATGAGTTTATTGTGTAATTGGTACATTGCACATCTTTAACCTGTGTGTACTTGACTGCTTTGGTGGATCCGGGTATCTATATCTGTCATGAGCAGTGTTGGGGAACGTTACTTTTAAGTCAAGTCAAGTCAAGTCAAGTTTATTTGTATAGCGCTTTTCACAACAGACATTGTCTCAAAGCAGCTTTACAGAAATCAACAGTCAAGGTGAATGGTGTGCATTTGTCCCTGATGAGCAGCCGTGGCGACAGTGGCAAGGAAAAACTCCCTTAGATGTTATGAGGAAGAAACCTTGAGAGGAACCAGACTCAAAAGGGGAACCCATCCTCATATGGGTGACATCAAGAGTTTGATCATAAATCTTTCAACAATACAGAACACTGGAGAGTGAGAACTAACATGAGTACTGGAGTATAAGATTATAAGTAAATGTTCTTTCTACAGTCTTTGGTATAAAAGTAGGAGCTACTGAGCTCAACATTTGTGATCATCATAGATCCAGCAACAGCTTCTCCATGCCAGAGCCTTTAAACACTCCAGGAGGTCCAATGCCACACATGTAGTGGGATCCAATTGTAATGCGTTTTAAAAGTAACGCATTACAATATTGAGTTACTCCCCAAAAAAGTAACTAATTGCGTTACTTAGTTACTTTTTATGGAAAGTAATGCGTTATATTACTTTTGCGTTACTTTTGCGTTACTTTTTCTTACCTGGCTAAGGCTTGATGTCTTTCAGGCCTTACAGGTGTAACAGGTGAGAAGTTCTTGTACTAGTGTTTAATGCAGTAATGCACGGGTGGCCAACCCGAGGCTCGCGAGCCGCATGCGGCGTTTTATGGCTGGTTTCATGCGGCTCTTACGTTCATATCGAAGTTTGTGTTTGTTTGTTTTTAATGTGCGTGTTCGCTTCGCTTGAGTTCAATACGGTATTTTTAAGACTTAAATGATCTTGCCCCTACTGGGAAACTTTGCGGTATATTCATCTCACACACATGCGCATTTGACGAAAATACCGTATTGAACTCAAGCGAACACGCACATAAAAAACAAAAAAACAACACAAACAAAGTCTGTGTTTTCTCTCATTATGTTGGTGTGTGACATTTACAATAAATCTGGCTGAGCAGAGTGTGTGTGTGTGTGTGTGTGTGTGTGTGTGTGTGTGTGTGTGTGAGAGAGGAAGGGATGGGTGATGTTCATGTGTGCCCATGTGTATGATGTGGTTCGGGTTAAGGTTAGTATCTGAAAATCTACTGAAAATCTATTTACTAAATATTAATTTACTGAAATCAAGCCTTTGTTGTTTATCTTGAGGTGGGGTGCAGGTTTCATTCGGCTCTCTCTCTTCCAAATTTGTAGTGCTGTGCTTTGCTTGCAGATGTTTTTTTAAATTTGAAGTGGTATTTTTTGCCGTTGACAAGAGCTTTTCACCAACACATAATTTACACTTAACGATTATTCCCTTCTCCTTTTCCTCCACTATTTCAAAATAATGTGAATACTTCCATCACAGTAATGTAATGCTCTGTCCTGCCATCTCCGCTTCTAACCAGCTTCTGTTCCCGCTGCTCGCACGTAGGGGTGCATGATTCTACGAGATTACGTTCATTTTAATGCAAAATAATTTAACTGAAAAGTAACTCGCATTACTTTTTTAAAAAAGTAACTCAGATATTAATAGGTACATTTATAAAGTAACGCGCTACTTTACTCGTTACTCCAGAAAAGTAATATTATTACGTAACGCACGTTACTTGTAACGCGTTACCCCCAACACTGGTCATGAGATGGTTTAAGTTTGATGTGTAACTACCCTGAGTAACTATGTAGTTCAACAAGCAGGAGTTAAATTGCAAAATGAGTGTAAACAAGTCTGTATTGTGCGGATCTGCACCTAATTTCCTGAGATTTGTTGCTGTCTACTTTTTATTGCTGACCTCTCATGAACATATGACCTGCTAAATCAAAATCCTGAATTGTTTTTGTAGGTATCATCAATGTTAATCGTAGTTGTGCCTAATTGAAATGTTTCTGCTGCTGTGGTGAGATTTGATAATTATTGTGCACAATAAAGGCTAGTATTATGGTCTGTGCAAAGATACATTTTAGTACAAATTTAATCTTATATACACTAACATTAAACTAATGTACAGCACTTAAAAAAATGTTAAAACTATTTTTTATTATTTACCTATTTGTGTACAAATAAGAGCAGTAACTGTGCAGAAACAAACACATCTTATTACTATTATTAAGAGGCCTGAGAGCAGACTCCAGTTTGTGGTTGGTTTATTTACTATTTTCATTCAGTGATGGATGTGATAAGTGGGAGGAGGTGTGAATGTAGATGTGTGAAAGCAATGACTAACTTGACAACTTTTGATCTGGTTGACCCACCACTGACATTTACTGTTATTACTGTTGTTCACATTTTAAAGCTAGAAGTTGGCAAACAACATACATTATTTTAAGAATACTGTTTTTGCTGTTTATTTTAAACCCTTTTCTATACTACCCCCTTATCTCCGATCCCCAATGAAAACAATCCCTCTGCGAATCATGCTTACATGTAATTGCTTGACATTTTGTCAGCTGAACATTCATAATGTGATTTTTCCATTTTACCATATTCCAAACATTCTGCAGTGGCCACGTTGAGCAGGTAGTCGAACACGTTTTTGAAGCTGGTGATAAATACACAGATTTGGTTCATTGAAAATTTCAAGCAGCTTTTCTGGAGACAAGAATATCACATTATGATACTGTGCAAGATTTAATAAGTGAGTGAGAATAATAATGTGTTTCATAAAAAATTATTTTATTTATTTAATATCCTACTCTACGTGACTCTACGTGGCAGGTAATCATCGCCGCATGACCTTGATTGTACAGAGGGGGTTGCCCTTCCGTGAGAGCCCATGGGTCCTGAGCCACCACTAAAGGGGTCTCAAGTACAGAAAGCCAAGTGGGATAACACTGGATGCAGCTAAGTTTCTGGAACTGCTTGACAGTGAGAGGCTGCTCCGCCTCAGCAAGAGCAGGGCCAGACCTGCTTGGAAAGTGCTGTTTGGGAGCAGAGTAATTGCATTGAGAACTGACTTAGCATGCTCCGCTCCGAGGATTTCTTTTTTTGACAAACAATAGACAAACAATTCAACATGAAATACACACAAAACGCTTCATAAACAAAGATTAGCTAGTGCCAGCTTCACTCCATGTGCTTTATATATTTCCTGGTTGTGACAGGCCAGCATCTGATTTTGACTGATTACACACATTATTAAAAGTGAGGACACTGCAGTAGCGTTCCCAAAGCGTTGCGAGGCAGCTCGAGTTCCTGAAAGGGAACTTGGTGTGATTACGGACTCTCATCTTTCCTTTGAGGCTCATGTGGTGAACACTATTAAGATGTTCCTAGGTCACAGTATCTGAGTGAACATTTGTTCCACCAAGACTATTTTAATCAAAATGTGTAGGTATTTGTTGGTACCTCAAAAATGCAGTGGCCATAGGAGGCAGGGGAAGACAATTCTACAGGAAGCAGCAACACCAAAATCCAAAAAGGCTTGGAGTGAATGATGCTTGATACAATTATGTAATTATCATTACAATTATTAAGAAACCCACGAGCAGAGACCAGTTCTTGGTTGTGGTTTAGTTTCTATTTTATACACTGCCAATGTATGTGAAGAGTGTGAGTAGGTATGCATGTAGATGTGTGGAAGTAATGATTAACCTTGATCTCTCAAATTGTTGCTATTGTAACACACACTCCTATTTGAATTCTGTACTTTTCATTTCCCCCAATTATTAATACTCCAGCAAAAAATGTTGAACAATCTTCTAAGATTCTGGTCTGTGCTTAATTGTTTGCCATTTTGCTGCCTGCATGTTTATGCTGTGAATTTTTAATTTGACCACATTTCAAAGAGCCTCTGTGGCAAACAGGTCTGGTTACTAAGGATACCAACAAAGTACACTGAACTCTTTGTCATTAGAACTTTTTAAGATCAGTTGTGCTCTGTGGTGCATTACAAAGCTGGAATTTAGGTGCATTATACTTGTCCCATGTACTTTACAGCACAGTGAAATTATTTTTTCGCATATCCCAGTATAGTTAGGAAGCTGGGGAGTTGGATGCTTAGTTTAGAATGCTCACCAGCACTGTCTGAACCATTTTGCTTTCTCTCATAGCAGTAAAAAATTTTTTCCCAACATTCAAACATGGCCATTACTCTGGAGGCAATGGATTATAGAACTCCTTGATATGAACCTTGGACACAAAATGCAACTAAATCATCTTCTTGTTCTTCTTCTTTTGGCTTCTCCCATTAGGGGTCGCCACAGCGGATCATCCGTCTCCATACTCCCCTTGTCCTCTACATCTGCCTCTTTAAACCCAACTACCTGCATGTCTTCCCTCACCACATTCATAAACCTCCTCCTTGGCCTTCCTCTTTTCCTCCTTCCTGGTGGCTCCATCCTCAGCATTCTCCTACCGATATACCCCATGTCCCATGTGTTTGGCTTTGTATGCAAGCATCAGTGTTTTAAATCTAAGGCAGGTAGCTACTGGAATCCAGCTATGAGCTGCCATTCACAACAAGATAGTTGCCAGACATGCCAAGATCTTAGTGGAAACAAGAGAGTCTATAGGAGAAAGACGATGTGAGCATCCATGTGAGCAAATGACTATGGTAAAAGAGGAAGCAAACCTTTGACAAATTAAATTCTATGCCTCCTGCAGAAGGACAAGAGATTCATGTGGTTGACTGTGCCATATGCTGTGGACTGGACAAGGAAAATGAGGACTGATGACAGCTTGGCAGATCTAGAAGCATGCAACTTCTCACTGACAACCAAGATGCCACCCTAAAGCAAGACCGGTTGGGATCTTGGAGGTTGTTCTGTGAGAGGGAGGGTAACAATTCATAACAGAGAATATATTCAAAGAGTTTGTAAACAAAAGAGAGAAGTGATACTGGATAGTACTGTACAAATTAATGTCTGAGGGATCATGATTGGGTTTATCAACTATGGGCATAATCCTCTTGAATCTGGTAGGAGAATCACCAGATATTATGGATCCATTGATGATGGTAGTGTTGACATCATGTGAGATGGTGCTTGAGATTGTTGGAGGTTTTTCATCCAAATGACTGGCCAACAAATTATATAGATTTTTTTTTTGTTTCCCCTGCAATTTTTGGTAAAACAACTAGATTTGTTCATGCTGAACACAAATATGTATTTGTAATTGTTGTATCATTTAGGGTTTTTAAGAAAACTGCAATTATGCATTACTAATGGCTCCAGCTGCATAGGCCTATGCTATGATATTGGATCATTAGCAAGAGAGAAAACTAGAAATGTTTTGCAGCAGATTTCAGTGTTTAGTGACTCTACTTTCCTTAAAAAAATTTCTCCATGTTCCTAATGTTGGCAATGTCTTGATGAAACCTTTCACGATGTTTGTCACTCGTGGTGCCGAGGTTGGCTGGGAAGAAGTCCAAGTGGAAATGAAGAAAATACATCTTCAGAGACATGTTGCAGTTCTTCAGCTTGTATGCCTGGAGCAGATTTTCAACCAGTTTAAAGTAGTTTGGTGACCCGTAGTTGCCCAAAAATTAAGAAACAACATATCCACACAACATGTTTGGGATCCTTCAGAAGGCGATCAAAGTGACTATCCTTTATTACTTGTCAGATTTGCAGGCAAAAGAAAACACCACCTTTTATCTTGGCATCAGTGATGCATGGAAACATCTGTCAAATGTATGCAAAGGCTTCAGTTTGCTTGTTCTTAGCCTTAACATCATTTATAATTAGCACAAGGTTAATATGCAAATGTGAAAGCAATATGTTCAATCAGTGAGTCATGTCCAACATTTTTCTGCTCAGGAATCATTTTCCTGCAACAGCTTCCATCTGCATAGGATTTTCCATCTGCATAGGCCGTTCACATGAGGGACAGGATGTAGCTCAGACTACTTCCTGTAATACTCTGTGAGTAAATGTACTTCAGCATGACTGCTCAGGTGGATGAGTATATACATATGTGTTATGAGTAGGGTTTAGTTTAAATTGTAACTCGATGCAACTTATCAGTAAATATGACCATTCAACAAGTAAGAGTGTTTAAGAGATTTACATAATCTAAGGAATATAATCTAATGTGCCATTGCAATCTGTACCTGATCTTCTGTATTCTGCTGTCATCTGTAATGGTTGCTCATGATCATTTCAGAAAATGACTGGAGGCTGTTGGTAATTTCTTTAAAGTAACTAATGGTTGAGACTAATTGAAATGTATTTAGATATCTTTGCAGGGAAACTTCTCAGTACAGCAAATTCCTCTAATAAGCAATCCTTAACAAATACTCCTAATTAGTCCTGTACACACACACAGGGCAGTGACAGAGTTAGAGGCCTGAGAACGGAGACTAGTTCAGGATGTGGTTTGTTCTATTAATGCAGCGCTGCAAATTTAGCTGTGAAGAGCTGCAAGACGTGTGAAAGTGGACATGCAAAAGCATCAACTAACTTTTTAATCTTTAACTGTTAGTATGCTGGGAAAAAAAATTACTCCAATGATACACCACTGAGATAAACAAAGACATGACATAACTTTTTTTTTTTTTTTACAGTGATGAGATTTCTGAACATACCATCACTGGCTGCTTTGTTAAGAACACTAGTACTTCTGCTTGCTTCCTGTCCTTTAACAAAATATTAAATACCTGCATTAATTTACAGTTCTAATAATCTGTAATAATAGTGGTGGTCAATTTTTGATAAAGTACAGTCTCAAGCACTATCAAGCTTCACATATGCTTCATAGGCATGAGAGCAGACAAAAGCTGTAGGTGAGCAGACACAAGTTGTGGTGTAGCTTCCTATTTTAAATTCAGTGTGGGCAGCAGTGAAGAAGGGAAGGAGGCGTGAAGTCTGACGTGTTGACAAAAAAAAAATTATATTATTAGATTTTTTAGATTATTATTAGGGCCCGAGCACCGAGGAGCAGGCCAGAATGGCCAGAATGTCCTGCACCGAAAGGTACGAAGCCCTATTGTTTTTGCTCGGATTTATTATTTGTCTCTGTTTTTTTTTTTCAACACATTGGCCAATTGGGGTCCCTTAACATGCTCGAAAAGTCTTGAAATTTGGCACACACGTCAGAGTCATGCGCCACTAGGCTCAGGCAAAGGCTGGAATACGGGCGTGGCAGGGGGGCTCTGTAGCACCCCCTGTAATGCAAAAACAAACATTGGTGCACAGATCGGGCAATTATGTACGCACATGCACGAGAGTTGGTACGCATATAGATCTCATCGACCCGAACAACTTTCGCCCTAAAAACTATGAGCTCTGCCCAACAGGAAGTCGGCCATTTTGGATTGTTTTATAAGTGCATGCGGTGAATTTTTAAATACTCCTCCTAGGGAATTCATACGATTGACATCAAACGTGGTGAACATGATGCCGAGACATTGCACTTGCTAAATTGCAAAGGGATTTTTGATATCTCGAACGGTGCTGCCATGGCGAGGCGACTAAGTTATGGCGAATTCAGAGAAACAGGAAGTGTCTAATATCTAAAGCAAAAAATGTCTTGATGACGCGGTTATTTTCAGCTTGGTCAACCTTTGGGTTTCAAACAATATAATCTAAAAATATAGATTTTTTTATATTTATTTCAGGCATTAAATATGCCTGAAATAAAAGTCAATTTTGACACGATGCCATGGCAACAGTGTTTGGGATATCAAAAATCCGTTCGCAGTTTAGCATCTCCAATTTCTCTGCATCATGTTTACCATGTTTGGTGTCAATCGCATGAATCCCCTAGGAGCAGTATTTAAAAGTTTACCGCATGCAGCTGTCAAAAAATCCACCTTTGTGACTGACACACTTCCTGGGGCCTGGTGGTGGCGCTATACCCAGGACTCACAATAGGCAAATCGATGCGATCAGAATCCTTGGCCGAACATACACCCCACGTGTCATCACAATAAGACATTTTTTGCCTTAGATGTTAGACTCTTCCTGTTTTTCTGATTTCGCCATAAATTTGTGGCCTCACCATGGCAGCACCGTTCTAGATATCAAAAATCCCTTCACAATTTAGCAACTCCAATGTCTCGGCATCATGTTTACCATGTTTGGTGTCAATCGCATGAATCCCCTAGGATGAGTATTTAAAAGTTCACCACATGCACTTTTGAAACCATCCAAAATGGCCGACTTCCTGTTGGGCGTGAATGTTGTTCGGGTCGATGAGATCTATATGCATACCAACTCTCGTACATGTGTGTACATGTTTGCCCGATCTGTGCACCAATATTTGTTTTTGCATTACAGGGGGCGCTACAGAGCCCTACTGCCACGCCTATGTTCCAGCCTTTGACCGGTCCTAATGGCAGACGACTTTGACGTCTGTGCCAAATTTTCGGGTGTTTTTGAGCATGTTAAGGCACCCAAAGTGCATCCCAAGAGCTTAAATACGCCTGAGAATTAATGTAAAGTTTGACGCGTTGCCATGGCAACAGTGTTTGACACGATGCCATGGCAACAGTGTTTGAGATATCAAAAATCCCTTCGCAATTTATCATCTACAATGTCTCGGCATCATGTTGACAACTTTTGGTGTCAATCGCATGAATATCCTAGGAGGAGTATTTAAAAGTTCACCACATGCAACTGTCAAAAAAATCCACCTTTTGTGACTGACACACTTCCTGGCGCCTGTTGGTGGCGCTATGTCCGAGATTCACAATAGGCACATCGATGCGATCGGAATCCTTGGCCGAACATACACACCGCGTGTCATCCCAAAAAGACATTTTTTGCTTTAGATATTAGACACTTCCTGTTCTCTGAATTCGCCATAAGTTAGTCGCCTCGCCATGGCAGCACCGTTCGAGATATCAAAAATCCCTTCACAATTTAGCAAGTGCAATGTCTTGGCATCATGTTCACCACGTTTGATGTCAATCGCATGAATTCGCTAGGAGGAGTATTTAAAAGTTCACCGCATGCACTTATAAAACAAACCAAAATGGCCGACTTCCTGTTGGGCGGAGCTCATAGTTTTGAGGGCGAAAGTTGTTCGGGTCGATGAGATCTATATGCGTACCAACTCTTGTGCATGTGCGTACATAATTGCCCGATCTGTGCACCAATGTTTGTTTTTGCATTTCAGGGGGCGCTACAGAGCCCCCCTGCCACGCCCGTATTCCAGCCTTTGCCGGAGCCTAGTGACGCAAGACTCTGACGTGTGTGCCAAATTTCAAGAGTTTTTGAGCATGTTAAGGGACCCCAATTGGCCAATGTGTTGAGAAAAAAAAAAAAAAGTTACAAATAATAAATCCGAGCAAAAACAATAGGGCTTTCGCACCATTCTGGCCATTCTGGCCTGCTCCTCGGTGCTCGGGCCCTAACAAGCAAGTTTCTGACAATGGACAGACAGGTTTATATGGGAAAGATGAGAATAAAAAATTTCAGAAAATAACTGCTAACTTTGCAGTGTTTCTATGACTTTTATTACTCTTTAATAAATGTGTGAGAGAAAACTTGAGAAAGGTTAGAGCTCAATGGGAGTGTGTAAAAAGTAAGTAGAGATAAAAGAATATTTACATTTAAACTACAGATGGTTTAAATCAAAATATAATTTAATCTTTTTTATCAGTGTGTCTAAAATGTGTTATTATTAATTAACTGGATATTTTTATATTTATGTCATGTTCTGTTTCTGTTTGCTTTTTAGTGCTGATTTCACTTTTTCCAGTGGCTCAAGCTCAAGGTGATTTGAAATTGTAAATAAAGGAGTTAATTTTGCTTAAATGAGTTTAGATAAACATAAAAAAACAGCACAGGTTTAATTATTGTTTAATGCCTTGACAATACATGTTTTATAGGAAGTCCTAAAGCTGTGGTGTCCATAAAACCTGATAAACATGTCTTCACTGGAGAGCATGTTACTTTGACATGTGATCTACAGGGAGGAGGAGGAGGAGGAGGAGGAGGCAGTTGGTGGAAATACGACTGGTATAAAAATACAGAGAGAATTTACACACCAAGATTTATGAGTTGGTTATTAATACTTAACTCTGTTAGTGACTCTGAAAGTGGTGACTACACCTGCAGCAGGCAGTTCTGTGAGTCTAAGAGCTCAGAGATCAGTGATGCTGTTACACTGACTGTATCAGGTGAGTTTATGGGTGTCTCTCTTATTTAATATGATAAAAGGTTTAGATTTTTAGAGTTTAGATTTTTAACTGTCAGTAAATGAGGTTCTGTTTGGTTAATGTCAGCTTCTACTTTCCTGTCTAGTAGGCAGCAATTTCTTTTTCAAGAATCTTCATCATGTTTTTTTATTAGGGGAATGAAAACTTTATAATGTATATAGTACTGTGCAAAAGTTGATAAAATGCTATAAATAAGAATGCTTTCAAAAATAAGTGTTCATTTATTTGTCAACTAACAAAATGGAAATTAAATGAATCAAAACCAAATCAATTCAATATTTGATGTAATCCAAGTTTACCTACAAAACAGCAACAATTCTTTAAGTACAATTGCACATTTAACTAATAGGTTATTCCAATTAGCTTGGAAAACTAATCACAGATCTTCTGTGAATGTAGGCTTCCTCCAATCCTTCTGTCACTTCACTCCAGACATACTCGTTGATGTTAGAGATGATCGAGAGATCAGAGGACACTGTGGGGGCCAAAACTATTACTTTGAGGACTCCTTGTTCTCCTCTACACTGAAGATAGTTCTTAATGACACTGGCTGTATGTTTGGGGTCGTTGTCCTACTGTGGAATAAATGTGGGGCCAATCAGATGCCTCCCTGATGGTACTGCATGATGGAGAAGTATCTGCCTGTATTTCTCAGCAATGAGGACACAATTATTCTTGACCACATCTCCAACTCCTTTTACAGAAACACAGACCCAGACAGTTTCATTCATAGCATGCACACTTAGCCTTGTTTTCACATCGCAGGTATGGCTTTTTGACCACAATTGTTCCACAATACTACATCATACAGTAAATGGGTGTACCTGGGTCTCACCGGATTTAGCAAGTCCTTTGCTGTTATAAGTGAGCATGACATGTCTTTCATCTGCTGCATTAATTATCCTAGGCTGACCTTTGCACCAATGGGCCCAAATGCTTGTTTGTGCTTTTCAAAATAGCTTAACATCACATCTTGAAACTCCAGTCTGAAATCTTAACCTGGGAGAGACCTTGCTGATGCAGAACTACTTTGTTTCTTGTTGCTGTGCTCAGTCTTGTCATGGTGTATGACCAGGGACATGAAATTGTCTTCCAGGGCCTCATCTTTGTAGCAAAATCTGGCTATTCCTCAACCAGTTTGAAGCTCCTACTAAGCTGTTTCTGTTTATGGCTGTGTTTCAACTTACATATTAAATTGACGGTCATTAACACCCACTTGGTATAATTGGTTCATCATAACTTCTATCCTACAAAATCCCTGAATCTGAAGTGTGCAACAGTAAGAATTGAAATCCAAAGTTTGGGAACACCAAATACTGATTCATATAGTTTCCATTTGGTTAAGTGAGAAAAAAAAAATATATTAACACATTTTTCAAAGCATCCTTAACTTTACAGCTTTTACAATTTTTACTTTACAAACTCACTTTACAAACTTTACAATTTTATATTCAATATAAATCATACCAAACTATTATCTTAAAGTAAAATCTGGAATGGTTGCTCTCATTTATAGAGAACATCACTGGGCAATTTGCTTAACTAATGCAATTTGTTTTCAATGTTTCTAGTTCAATGAAACTTCTAGTACAATAAAACATTGAAATGATCCCATTTATAGTACAATAGCGTTCTATGCATAATCCAGCTATTCAAGCTTTAAGCAAAACTGCCTATGCTTGTAATATTATTGACCTCTAATGAGAAATTAGATTCCTTATTTTTGAAGTTTATTTACAAAATAGACTGCAGTTGACTTTCTGGCAAACTCAGGATATTATGTAGGTGACAGCTTACACTTATTTAAGTTTATCAGACTGAAAGTCTGCTTACAGGGGTTCTCTCCTTCACAGTTTGGGCATCTCTACTTTAGACAGACTGACTACATTTAATGACTCCATGTTTGTTAAAATTGTTCTTTACTCAGTGAGATTCTTGCAGACGACACCAAGGCAAAAAAGTACAAAAAAATATTATTTCTATTTCAATAAAATGTATTTCTATTTATGTAAACTGTTTTGGATGTTTTCCAGAATCCAGCTATAGCAGTTTCAAATGAATTTTGACTGCCTCATATGTAACCATTAAATTACATGTTTATAATATTAAATAATTTAGGCAAAAGTAGGATTGGAACTGAAAGATTCAGGTACTTGGACTGACATCACTGAATTAACAGGCTGATCTTACAAAGTAGTTGTTGCTATTCACCAAAGATTAAACTACAGACAGGGTTTTATTTTAAATAGCAGAGTAAACTTTCTTGTTTTCTGCTTCTCTTGCTTAACCCCCCCCCCCCCCCCCCCCCCCCCCCCCCTTTCTGTCCCAGCCCTTTGGTGATGTCTGCTTCCGTGGAGGGTGTTGCAAATCCCTGATAATGCACCAATGAGTGGAACATTTGTACGTCACTCTGGATAAGGGCATCTGCTAAATGCTGTGAATGTAATTGTAACCCGGCACTTGTGTTTGACCAAAGCCAAGATGAAAGGGAGACAGAGGGCAAAAAATATAATGCAGACATCTTTATCCAGAATGACATGCATCTGAGCATTTACTTGTGATTACTTGTGACCTTCCAATCCAAAATACAATGCCCCATCCCTTCCTTCCCTAAAATTAGAATAATTCATATTTCTCAGGTAGATGATTGTTTTTATATAATTCAAGACATATTATACCTACATAATGCTATAGAAACTTTGGGAAACATTTTCGGTCATAACTGTACTTTAACAATTCATGGATTTGCTCATTTTTAAGGAACTTCAGACCAGATGGTGGTGGTTCAGGATGTGTGCAGGATTAATAAAACAACAATATAAAATCAGCAAACATAGTGTTTTAATCCAATTTTATTACATCAAAAATTAACTGAATAGCAGCCATGTAAGAAATCATACAATTATTCAAATATTCAATACAGTATAAATATATTTTGTTTAAGACAGTAAACCAATGTTAACACCTTGAATTTTCTGCTTATGTTGTAAAAGTGAATAGCAACAACAAAAAAATTTGCACTTCACTTGACAGCTTTATCACTTCATACCCACAGCAAAACCCAAACCGACTGTGAGAGTGAATCCTCAGAACTACGTATACATTGGAGACACCATCACTCTGAGCTGTGATCTGCAGTCTACTGGATGGAAGTTTCAATGGTACAAAAATTATGAGAAATTACATCATCAGAACAGTGGAAAAACAAACACACTCATAGTGACAGTCGATACTGTTGGAGAAACACTGTACCAGTGTAAAGCACGGAGGGAAAACGATAACTATCGCTGCCGCCACCACCCCTTCAGTGACTACTACCACTACAATGACCACCGTGACTTTCATTGCTACCACCGTTTAATTCGCTACGATGCCTGTGACGATGTTGTCTATTATGAAACAGAGCTCAGTGATCCTGTAAAGATTACAGTGAGAGGTATGTTATGGTTAATTTTCCCTATTTATTATAATAAAATTATTTCACAAAGAAAAACTAAAGAAATAGTTTTTAAACGTGGAAAATTATTCAGGGTTTATACTTTGTTATTTAACTTTAATTTCAGCTATATTTAATAACTTGTTTTGTGGATTTTTTTTTAATAATAAATACACTTGCACGTGAATGAATAATGCAAAATGTCATTATTTAATAAATGAAAACATTGTAATCATTGGCAAGCTGCTGCATTTTTAAAATGAATTAAACACAAAAGAAAGTCTCTTTAAAGATTTCTTACTTTATTACTTATGCTTTTCGAAAGTTAAGGAGTCCTAAGCGCAAGAGTTATTTTTTTTCCCCCCTTTATGAATTATAATATACTGGGATAAAGTTGACCTCTGGTGGTGACGAGTTTGAATGTTCTCCACTGATGTGATTCTCTGGCTACCTCTGCACTAATCTGGATAAAATTGAAAACTAAAAATGCTTTACGTCCACACTATCATTTCCAATTGTTTCCCAAAAGTTGTTTATCCACACTGAAACATCTAAAAATGCTTATGCCACCGCACAGGAGCAAATCATATGATACTTTGACCTGCGTTATTTCTTTTTGCCTCTTTGAAACATTGCGGCATTGACTATAAATGTGTAATCATTCTCGAAAGCCTTTGTTTTGAAGCTCTAAAGCTCTGTCTCAGTGTGGACGGAAGGCCAAAGCAGGGAGCAAAATACATGTTCATGTGCACCGATTGTTTATATTTATACCCTCTGCCTTGCCCTCTGGTTCTGCCATATTTGTGCCCTTACAGCAATTGCAAGACTTTGCTGAGTTTATAATCCACAAGTGATATTGTTTCCTGCCTTTTTGTAACTTGATGATGGATTATTCGATGCTTAACCTGTTGATGTTATTACTGTATGTATGCTTGGTGACTTGTTATATACATATTGGACTTGGATTTCTTCTGTGTTGAAGGTGAATCTCCACCAGTGTCTCTGATCATCAGTCCCAGCAGAACTCAACACTTTGCTAAAGATTCTCTCTTACTGAGCTGTGAGGACCAGAGTAACTCTACTGGATGGACAGTGAGACGATACTCACGCAGCAATGGAGTGTTAGATTGTTCACATGGGGGATCAGGACCTACATGCAACATCAGCTCCCTCTCCACATCCCACACTGGCGTTTACTGGTGTAAAGCAGAATCTGGAGTTATCAGTAATTTTGTCAACATCACAGTGCAAGGTGAGTCTTCATTTGGTGTATTTTGAAAGCTACAAAATCTGGATTGATCATTAGCCAATAAATACCTTATACCAGTATCTTTAGTGGTGCATCCATAATTCACCTGAACATGATACAGTTTTCTATGAACTTTCAATAAATTCCTGCAGACTCCACAGGTATTCAGGCTTTTAAGCTATATAGATAAATAAGAGATTTTTTCTTATATAATTAACAGACATCATATTGTTTGGATTTCTCTGTTTGTGATTTTCTGTGTTCTAGATGGTGATGTGATCCTCGAGAGTTCTGTTCATCCTTTGTCCGAGGGAGATCCTCTGACTCTACACTGTGTATATCGCAATACAAATTCCACAAACACCCAGGTTTATTTCTATAAAGATGGATCAGTCGTCCAAAATCAGACTACAGAAGAGATGATCATCTATAATGTCTCAAAGTCAGATGAAGGTTTCTACCACTGTAAACACCCAGACAGAGGAGAGTCACTGAAAAGCTGGGTCTCAGTCAGAGGTAAGAAATCATTAAAATATTCATTTAAATACAGTTCTAACTTAACGAGGTGAACTCATTATCCCTGCATAATGTAAACATGTCCATGTTTATTCAGTATGAAGAAGATGAAGTGTTATTTTAATTATTATTAATTAATTCTGTGTCAGGTCCCTTATATGAAGAAGCTCCATTGTCAGTGCTCATGCTAATCAGTAGTGTAGTGACGGCATCTCCATATCTGCTGATCACCATCATTCTGCTGGTCAAATGTTACAGAGCTCGAGGTAAGAACTCTTTCAGTATTTTTCAACTTTTCACATAATGAAAAACATTTTCAACATAGGAAAAGTAGAATTTATTTCACCCAAATACACTTGAGTAATAAAGCACTTGTTTTAAAATGTTTTTTAGGAATGTTGAATTTCTAACCCTAACCCTAGAAAATTATAAGTTTTAAATTTAAGTATGATATGATATAAAGTTGTTACAGATGCTTCAATTGTAGTTCCATTTTACCTGCATTAATAATATACAACCCCAATTCAACAGAATTAGTGACACTGTCTGAAATGTAAATAAAACCAGAATGCAATGATTTACAAATCTCATCAATCAATATGTAATCATTTTAACTGTTTAAACTGAGGATATTTACCATTGCAAAGTAAAAATAAGGACATTTTGAAATTGATGGCTGCAACAGGTCTCAAAAAAGTTGGTACATTGCCATGTTTTTCACTGTATAGCATCACGTCTTTTGTCTGTAGACATCTGGTATCTAAGGAGACTAGTTACTGAAGTTTTGGGAGAGGAATGTTGTCCCATATGTATTTGATGCAGGAGTCTAGCTGCTCAACAGTTCTGGTGTCCTTAGTAGTATTTTTCATTTTATGATGTGCCAAATGTTTTCAAATGTTGAAAGGTCAATGTAGTGACATTGTATTTGCAATTACTAGAACTAAACACTAGATGTCAGTACTGTTATGCTTCCCAGTAGAGTGTGTAGATTATGAAGAAGTAAAGCTGGTGTGTTTTGTTGGATCTTGTGCCGATCCTGAAAAAGTAGAATAAAAATATGTTTGTTGCAAAACTTTTTTCTTTATCTTGTTTCTTTATTGGATCAAGAAACATTACAGTCTAGACTGCAGGCAGACCAGTTCAGCTCCCGGACTTTTCTACTATGAAGTCATGCTATTGTAATGGATGCAGTATAAAGTTACTATTGTCTTTCTCAAATATGCAAGGCCTTCCCTAAAAATAGACATTTTCTGAATGGAAGCATTTGTTGCTCTAAAAACTTTATATACACTAATGCACTCCCATATCATTAAAGATGCAGCTGAGCACTGATTACAAGCCAGATGGTCCTTCTCCTCTTTAGTCTGGAGGATGTGGTGTCCATATTCACACATTATTTTATAGACTGGTGAAGCTCTGCCCATATTTATTTTTAAGAGTCTCTGCCTTTCTAAGATACACCATTTATACCCAATCATCTTATGCATGAATTCACAACTTAATTGTGAATTCACCTCATCAGTTGCAAAATGTTCTTCCAACTGTTAATATTAATAAGATAACTTTTGTTGCCCTGTCCCACTGTTTTGAGATGTGTTGCAGATATCCAGTTAAAAAAATAACTTTTTTTTCCTTAAGATGGTAAATTTCCTCAGTTTAAACATTTGATATGTTTTCTATGTTCTAGTTTGAATAAAATATGGGTTTATGATATTCGCAAATCATCAAATTATTGCATTCTGTTTCTATTCACAGCGTCCTAACTTTTTTGGAATTGGGATTATACATTGTACAAAATAATGCAGGTGTGTGTTTTCATTAGTAGTTGTGCTAAATTGCTCCATTATAGTGCACCCATTAGATTATCTAAATCATTTAGGGTTTAAAATGAAGAGGTAACATTTTAATAGTACAAAGCACTCGGGAAATTAATTGGTCCTAAAAATCGTTAAAGAATCTTTATACCACATTTTGCAGTTACTGAATACAATGACTGAATTAATGATGGTTATTTTCTAACACATCTTTTCCTGAATCACTGTCCCTCGTCACTTCACTGTCATTTATAATCATTAAAACAAACCCCATTTAAACTGTGTTTAGGACGAGTTTTAAGTTTGGTTGCTCTTCTGCCATAAACACATGGGATACACTTTAAAATGAAACCAATGACATTGTAAATTTCTTTAACAGCTCACACTGATGAAGACACAATTGAGAACGCAGTCATAGAGGAGTGAGTAAAGTTCATCTATAAAAAGAGGATGCATTTAATGTCAAATAATTTCATTATTGCTTGTTCTTTAGGGCTTTGCTATTTTAATGTCATGCATGTTATTTGCTTATAAACATCTTCATTGTTCTGACTGGATTTGTTTAGTTAAAGCCTGCAAACCTTTTCATTAGGTCAAAGTTCCATGTGTGTAGTCTGTAATAAAGCTACATGCTGCTACTGCAAAACAGAGGACAAAAATATTAACTGTCATCTGAAATATAGTGGGGAACTAATATTGTGTTTTGTGTTTTCTCAGTATCAGTTCTACCACCACTGTATTTGTACTGCTGTGTTTTCTTCTGTTTCTTCATGAGATTAGCTCAAGTTGAATTATGATGTATAGACTTCCAATTTTACTTCGAAACATTTTACTGTAGTACATTATTGTTACCAGGTTATATATCATATGAAGTACAAGTAATATATTCAGAAAACATATGTGCCTTTGTTAATATAAGAATTTGTATCGTTTTGTATTTTTATATAATGATATACCTGTGCCAAAGAAAAGATAAAAATATTAACATTGTTCACTTTATTTCTATTGCTTCTAATATATGTTTCTCTTCTACTGCAATATAATTGTGTTTTTCGTTGTCTTATTGTTTCTTATATCCTGCTGTAACATTGGAATTTACCACATGGGATTAATAAAGTGTTGTGTTAAAAGCAGATCAGTGGATCCGGCATTATTATTCAGTGTAAGTGGAGGATCCCAGTGCTGTGAAGTTCAGGAGTAAATGATTGATCAGACAGAAGTGTACAGGACACATATAACACTGAAAATGTCAAAGACACAACACAAAAAAATGAAGTGGCAGTGATCAAAATCAATCAAAAACTCATTTGAAAGTAATAAAAAGTTTCAGTGTTAAACCCTGATACATAATATCTGCATCACTGCATTTTCTCCCAGTCCTGCAGAAGAATTTAATAGTCAGGATTAGGAGTGTGTAAATCCACCTTGTATCTAAAGGCTGTATAGGAGCACTAACACAGTCTACACCATTGGGGAAAATCTTTTCTAGGTGTCTTCATTGAGGAACATCACACACTTCCAGAAAGGGTAAGTAACGAAATACAAATACTTTGTTACTGTACTTAAATAGATTTTTCTGGTATCAGTAGTTTAGTAGTAGTTTACTTCAGTAGTAGTTCACTACCCGTGTCCAGAGCGATGTACAAAAGTGCTTTGATTCTCTATCAATGAATAAATTTACACTGATACTCTAGATTACAAACATAATATAAATCAGACTATAACTCTTGATTTTTGCAAAGAAAACTTTCACTGCGCACAGTTTTCAGCCCATCAACCTGTTTCCTGTTTTAATCTACCACTGGTGTATCATTTTCCCGTCTCTCACACGTCACAGACGTAGGCTAGTTTACGAAGCTCACAATAAGCAAAGGCAGAAGGCAACAAGAACTCGAGTGAAAAAGTGTAGTAAGTACAGAGTCTTTTAAAACATGAGGGAACTTCTCTGAGTGGTGGGTGCACACTCTGACTACCAACCAGGTGACATGATATAATAATTGGTGCGTCTGTGCAAAAATTATCAATTTCTTTTCTTTTGAATGGACACATTGTGCCGCCCCCCTGCAAGATCCCACCCCGGGCAGCTGCTCATGTCGCCTAAATCAAAACAAGTTTAAAACAGCACACGCTCTACCCCGATTGGTGGTTTGTTGCGTGTTTGACCAGATAAGTTTTTATACGCTCATAGATAAAAAGGAACGACTGATTTCACAAAATGTAATTCAGCAAAAAGTAGGATATTTTACTTTAAAATAACATAAATAGTGAATTAAAAGTAAACATCTTAGACGGAAATACACATTTTGTCTTTTTTGGGGGTGAAGAAGGAAATCCAGCAGTTGAATAGTAAACACCACGTCTTTCTCGCCCTCTAGTGGTAACTACAAGTACAGTTTTAATCCCGACCTTTTTCACATATTGGATTTTTATTTAAAGATTTTTTTTTTTTTTTTAATACAGATGACACATTTGAAGTCTGCTCACACTGTACAGTGAAATGAGTGTCTGCATATCTGAATGTTGTTGAATCTAAAAACGGAGACAATTCACTTATTGTAATAGATATATTTATTTATATTTGATTAATTAATTTCGTACCCCTTTAATTATTTTCCTAATTTTACCTTTCTTTTTATCAGAGTGTGAAGCATTCGCTAATTTATTTGTCCTACTTTAGTCGTTACTGAAAATGTGTATGTTTGCAGTGATAATACTTTACAGTCTATTAATGTTTTCTTCTAATGTTTTAGTTACTTCTACATCGATAGCCACGATTATTTTCCTTATGTAGAATATGCGATATTATATATAATATTCTGCTGTAGATTGAGTGAATAAGTGAATGTAATTTGTCCTTCATGTTGTGATGTAAGAAATAAAGAGGAATGACTTTTCTCTATATTCCAGAAACTGAATTCAGTTTGTACTTAACATCTACCAGGTACTACATACATTTATTATAAAGTTGGGCTAAAGGATAAATGTCGACAGTCAAAAAGTTATACATGTCCCTTCATACAAAAATACTCAGAATTTATAAAATTTGCATTCATATTGTTTTCTTAAACTTTCTTTCGAAATATGAGACTTTTGAGTAGTGAGATGTTCTCAAGTCATTTACTAGAGTCTTCATACCACAAGGTGAAGTTAGTAATGCAAGAGAAGGTGCAGATACATTTAATTTAGCCTTTTTATAGCTCTGAAATTCATTCCAGCTAAACATGGCTTTTTATTTGTTGCTCTATTGAACAGTTGACAAAATATTTTCTTGACTGTATGTTGTATATGCACCCATATATTTGAAAACTTGGCATAAAAAGAAAAAAAATCTTATATTAGAAATATTTAAATTAGAAATTCGAAAATCTTATCACAAACTATAGTACTAGTTTACTATAAGTATAAACTAGAGTGTCAGGATAAAAAGCAAAAACTTATATAGACAGAGTAACAAAAATGGTTGGAGTTATAAGAAAACATAAATGAGAGTCTGACAAGACAAAATCAAAGACCCAGCAGAGATCTGAGACAGGAGAGAACAGAATATTAAAAAAAAAATAAGCATTCAAGGGAAGGTACAAATAAGGAAACAGTGACATCTGGTGGGCAAAAAAAGGATGACACGGACAAAAGCATATCACAAGAATCTTAAGCAGGTCCAAACATTCAGTTAAGCCATTCTGAAAAGGCCTTGAATAGCAAAGAATGACTTGATCTTGATATGACATGTCCTAAACCTCTGTGATTTATACACATCTTTAGGGAGACCTGCTTTTGTATTTCTGAAAGTTCATCAGTCAATGTATGAAAGTTCTATATACAGCTAAAAGTTCTGGGCATAATCCAAGCTTAAATTAGCCATTTAATAGTGTAGCAGCTAAGCATTTTAGAAAAAAAACAAAACCAAAAGACAAACATTTCTTTTGTTTCCTTTGAACAGCTCTCTGGAGATTCTTCAGAGTTGAAAGACAAACAGTTTACTGCAGAAAGAGAAGAAACATATGGTTGCATAAATATAGTAAGAAAATACATTTCTCCTGATATTCTCATCAATGATGGAACAA